>WYDI02017731.1:0-25267 GCA_009867235.2 Psittacus erithacus | reverse complement strand
AAAGTCCTTGGTCAGAGTAAACATTACTGAGCAGCAACTAAAAACATTGGTGTTATCAGCGCTGTTCCCAGGCTGAACGTCAAAAACACAGCACTGCACCAGGTACTAAGAAGGAGAAAAATGACTGCTACTGCAGGACAGATTCAAACAGAAAGTTAAAATCAATCACAATGACTTCAGGTGTTAATCCCAAGTAGACAAAAGTACTGACATTCAGTGAAGTCTTACAGTTGGAACCAGGGGACTGGGCTTTTGGCTGAACCAGAAAACTGTCCCACTACACCAGTGAGAGACAAGGTCTTTCTTGTCCTCAGTAAAAGTAGTATGGAAAGGTCCTGGATGTCTCAGGGCTCCAATTCTAGCAGTTAGCCTTCTGCATGCTTGGATATGACTTGGTAAGATGCTTTAAGGGGAATTTGAATGTAACTTTTTGCATTGCATGGGATTCTAATATGTTTAATCTGTATGTCAAAGATGAAATTCAGGAAGAAAGTGCATGTGCATAGTTACCTATAACAGGTTGTGATAAATATGAAGCTGTTGAATATTTCCCCCAAACCCTAAAGAAATAACTACCAAGGAAAATCTCCAGAAAAGGGACTAAACTAGCAGGAATATGCTGATGTACCAAGGTGAAGAAAAACTCAGCAATAGAGAGAAATGAAAGAGCTGTTCCTACTCACTAAGATCCCCCAGCTCTTGTTTCATTTCCTCCTATAAATTAACCTTCCTACAAGCCTGATTTTGTATCTGAAGCATGTTTCTCTTCAGGACTTTGGTTCTCTGTTAAATCTTGGCTCCTCTTTAATCAATTTTGTAAGGGAAGCCTTGCAAGTATTAGAGAATGACTTGAAACAGAATCTACTCTTAGACTTTTTTCTTCAGAAGTGTATAGTTACAATTGTAGGTGCTAGGCAGAGCTGACAGTAACACTGTGTACTGTTCTCACAGCATGCTTAGAATACTGGGCTTTTTATATGGCATCAATCTTTCAAATCAGAGACTGAAAAATTGTGGGAAATTATTGTTTTGTCCAAAAATGTTGGAAGATATTAAGTTTCCACAGCAGTTGGGCATTTGAGTAACATTTTTGTTGTTGTTTAAAAATACAAAAAGCTATGTTGAGAAACAATGAATGTGGACATAATGAAAATGCAGTAATTCATGGCAGAATTATTAAGGACTTCAGTGAAAACAATATGATGATGATTCATATCCTTTTACAAGGCATATAACATTAGAAGGAAATAAAAGTTAAGCTGTTATACACATTGTCTGGAATGAAAAAGTGAATTGAGTCAAAGATAAAATTTTAAGTAGAGTTAGTGCAGTTGAAAAGCCTCTTTTATATAATGGAAATGACAGGGCTGATGGCAACAAATGATTGTAGTTACATCCAAAGGCATGCTTGTAAACCAAATGACAATCCAGAGAATCATTTAACAAATATGCACAGAAATATAATGTACTACTTGGAATATGTCCTGATTTTGGCTAGGATAGAGTTAATGTTTGTCCTAATAGCTGATACAGTGCTGTGTTTTGGATTTAGTCTAAGAATAATGTTAACAACCCACTGGTATTTTAGTTGTTGTTAAGCAGTGCTTACTCTAAGCCAAGGACTTTTCAGTGTATCATGCTCTACCAGTGAGGAAGTGCACAAGAAGCTGGGAGGGAACACAGCCAGGACAGCTGACCTGAACTAGCCAGGGGATATTCTGTACCACAGAACATCATGCTCAGTATAGAAACTGGAGGGAGTTGGCTGAGAGCTACTGATCACTGCCTGGGGAGAGGCAGTGCATTGGTCAAAAAACGGTGAGCAATTGTATCATGCATTACTGTTGTTTGCAATTTTTTAATTCGAGTTTTATCTCTCTCACTCTCTTTTTTTTCCCTTATTGCATTTTTCATTATTATTAGTATTATGTTGTACTTTGATTATTAAATTGCTCTTATCTCCACCTGCAGGTTTTACCTTTGTTTTTTTCTAGGTACTCCTCCTCCTCACCCCACTGTGAGGTAGAGGGTAAGGGAGCGACTGCATGGTACTTAGTTGCTGCCTGGGGTTAAACTACAACAGAACTGCAGGCAAACATTAGAAACTTTCTCTATTTGAACTGTACAAAAACTTGCATCATATGTTAATATAAAAGTTTTATTACTCTTTCAAATAACAAAAAACCCTAAAACCATGGGGAGTAAGCAATAAGGATTCCAATTGCTTTAAAAGAACATGTAAAATGAAGCTGAAGATACTGCATTCATAACCATACACATACACACCAAGTGTTCCATTTCAATAGCAAAATTCACAGGAATCCTGTTGCCTATGAAAAATATGCTTTACCTAAGCATTTCACAGGGACTTGTTTCCAAAAACTAAAAGAAAAGGTCTCTGTTTTCAGTATGTTGGAACTACTTACATAATATCAGCATTGCCATGAAGACCAAAGACCATGGGACTGTCCATTGCAGGGAGTAACTGAATGCATTCCAAATACTGTGCCAGGGTTTTGCACACTAGAATTTTATATCCAGGGTAAAAACAGAAAGTGCTGTCAAACATCTTTTCATTAAACCATACCTATGGGGAATAAAAAATAAATATTACTTTGTTACTTCGTGGTTGGTTTTGGTTTTTTTTTAATCTCATTTTTATTCTTGGAAAAGTAGCGTTCTTATTTTAGCTACAACATCTATTTTTACTTGAATACACAAGTAAATTGTTAAGAGTTATGTCTTCGAAGTTTGAGCTCCAGCTATGTCTTTTTAATAATTTCTGTTCCTCACTAAAGAGAAATCAAGGGGGAAAACCTCACTGTCGAAGATGTTTTGAAAAATTCATTTTACTCTGAAGAGTCTTATAAACAGGTGAAAAATGCATATTCAGCAGAAAGGTCTTCCGATTTCTGTATTGCAGCTGCCAATAAAAATGACAAAGAAGTGTACTTTCAAGGTCTCCTACCTTTGCAAAGCAATTAAGAAGACGCTTATCAAAGTCATCTGTGACTCGGCCTCCATACTGTACTTCTCCAATCATGTAGCGTACTGTGTTCCATGATATCCCCTGTATACAATAAAGTAAATGAAAGACTGTAGTTGTAACATATAAGAAGAAGGTATCTAGCCTGCAATTTCAGTATCAGTGGAAGCTCATAAGGCTCTGAAATGTAAGCTGAGAAGTTCATTGTTGGAAGAAAAAACTAATTGCTTATTTTGAATCTATTTTCTGAGCTCAGCTCTATAATTTTATAGTAGAGTTGGGCTCAGTCCAACTACTAGAAACATATCTCATTATTTCCTATGTGACCTGAAATCACTGCCAACTGCTACTGCCTCTTCTCTCCCACCCCTCCCCAGATTCTCATCCTTCTCTATTGGCAAAGTGCTGCTTTGCAAGGAATGGCTATTCTGTTGCATTATTCTCTGATAAATAGTAGACCAAATGGCAGACATAGAGAAGTTTGATTGGCTCTGTCAAACTCTGTAAATTTTGGCTCCCTTTTCAAAACAGATATTGTATAGACATGTAAACATTTTAGATATGGTACTGAAAAGAAAAACAAAATAAATCCTGAAGTTCTCGACCATTACATATCTTTATATGGATGATAGCACACAAAATATTTCAGCTTGACTGTCTTACAGAGAATCTGATACTTTGATCATTAGAAGCCGCACTGAAAGAAAAGCAATGAGTAAACTATTATAAATAGTAACATGAAGAAAAACCAATTACAGATGCTGAAAAAAGCAATTAAATACACTGTATGCAAATTTTAGTATTCACCTTCTTGATGTCACAGTCATCTAAGTGATTTTGTATAAACTGAACACTGGCTGTAAAGTCTGATGAGTTAAATTCATAGGGAATGTTCCAACCCAAAGGTCCAAATTTTCGTCGTTCCTTAGGAATACAATTAGAAGCAAATAGGTTTATGAAACAACAGATAATTTTGTTTCATTATTAAAGTTCAACACTAATAATATCAGTAGTGGAGTAAAGAATTGAACTGAAAAAGAAAGCTAGCCTAGGAAATGGCTATGTGCCTCATACACATCAGTAATAGACAAAGTTTCTTTTTAAGTTATACCATGAGGGACAAATATTTACAGAAAAAGCAACAGACTCATTTGTTGTTACCTTTACTAATCAATTTATCATCATATGTTTGAAATATCTCATGTCTGTGTGGATGATCAGGTTTTTATATTAAGTAATTAAAGAATTACTGTATCTCTGCATTTTCAGTGCACTCAGTTCAGAGTTCTACAGTTTTTCTATTTTTTTTCTACAAATACCATCTAATAATGATAGTTCCAGTTTTTCAAGCTCCTGTATTAATGCTCAGTTGTCCATAGGTTTATAGGTTTCCGTTTTTGTCTTACAGTTTTGCTCTATTGTTTCAATAAACATTTTTCAAAATTCACAACTTTATAAGGCTGCCGCCACTACATTATTTGAATTTATTATTGCATACATATTTGAAAATAAAATTGTAACACTTGCAGTAAGAGAAAAATAATTTAATCCAAAAGTTACTAATAACTAAATTAGCTAAATGATAACATATTTATTAGAGTTTAAATTACCCAGTCAAGAATGACTGATAGTCTTTGACACACAGTTAAGCAACATTTGGGTACCTTAGCTACAATATTTAAAAATAATTAGAATTGAAAATAACCCTTTAATTTTTTCAAAATTAAGTATTGTTTATAAGCAGATGAGACAGCATTAACCAGTAATACCCTGCAGAAACATATAATGATTTTCTGCCAAATTCTCTGAATTACTTCTTATGCTGTATTTATCATGGAGATTTTGTCACCAAGGAATATTAAGAATTGGTCGGTTTAAAGGCAGAGCAACATATATATATTGCTTGCTGATTGGCAATCCCTAAATTTTCTGAACAGATGAATAGTTATAATAGTTTTTAAAAGAACTGATGGTTGAATAAGAGCTTAGATCTTCTGTTTCCACAAGAACAGTATAATCTTGAGGCAATACATGGAAAAACTTTCTCACTGCTTATAAAAAGGTAGAAGGAGCAAAATAATATGGAATACTGTATCTTAATCAGGACCTCCAACAAACTCCTCCTCTCAACATCTTTGCTACACTGAAAATATGAGCAGCTCAACAGAGCTTAAGGCTTAAATACTGTTTTATAACTATTTTGAGATCCTTGATGAAAAGAAGGTGTTTTCAGAGAGATCAAAATGTTGGTATTTATTGTGATCTCAAAATTTCTATATAACTTTAAAGTACAAAGTATAGATACCATTATGCTCACATTAGAATTAATGTAGAAAGCACACTGACACAGATAAAATATGATAAAACCAGGACACTAAGTGATAGAATTTTATTTAATTTCAACCATCTAGAAATTAGCTACTTTAATCTAGGTATCTGAATTGCCTTTAAAATCAACAGACAGAAAGAGTGATATATCTCTTGAAAATTATTTATTTTTTTATAGAGGGACAGCTAAGACAGATAAGTTGATGTTCTTTTCTGGAGTGCTTATCTATTTCTATTGCCTACAAAGATAGCTTTTCCTCCTTACATCAAACAACTTTTGGACAGCTAAAGTTAGATGAGAAAAAAAAAAATCATTCTAAATACCCATAGTATAAAAATTTTGTGAAATTTATAAAAAAAAAATAAATTAAAAGAATAAGGACTCTCGAAATACAGAGAAAAGAAATTAAAGCTTCAGCTTTGCAACATGATGCTACAATAAATCTCAGAATGCATATTTTCAGGAACCTCTGTGAAAGTGACTGCATCTATTATAACACTATTTGAAAACTCTGTGACTAGTACCTGAACAATAGAGTGCAGGAAAGCTACAGTGTAAAGCAAAGGTTTCCACATAGGCAAGTTGCTAACATCTAACAGATCCTGATTAATTCCAGAAAATGTTCTTTGCAATCCAGCACGTATACCATTGGGAGGTTCATTTGTGAACTTTATAGCAATCTGTCATGTGAAAAATATAAAGGAATTGGATTTGTTTACTGAAACAAAAACAGGAACATGCAAAAATGTTGCAACTATTAGTTATAAATAAAACGTAAATAGGTAAAGCATTGTAGATACAAAGTTGATATGTAGCTTTACTGTAAATTACATAAAAAGAGCACATACAAAATCAGGCCTTGAAAGGTTTTGAATATAGACCTTCAGTTTATGTTGGTCAGAATCATCATGAACACTTGTCCATAGATCCAAGAATTTTCGTCAACAGCCTGGAAGCACTTATCATGCTTTTCAGAAGGCATCATATGGTTTTCTACCCCTAATTCAATGACTGAATGATGGAAGAGAACTATCCAGAGTAGATGAAATGTCCTGTATTTCTGGTCCCAGGAGTTCACAGTAAATACAAAGAATTCTGACCTCTCCTCAGATCTTTGTGTTCACCGTGGCTACTTAGGACTCTGTGGCTAAGTATGCACAAGTAAATTAGATTCACTTGAGAATGTTCTTAGGGCACTCTGGTCAGCAGGCATGGAATCGGCATTTGTGGTAGTAAACTGCCACAGCCCCTTAGAATACACTCCCTTAGTTCCATGCTGACTGTCTAAGGGGAATAGTTGCTACAAAATTTCAATTGTCAAAGGGTAGCTGCAAATTATTTGGAAGAACACTAGTTAGCGCAGGGTTTTATGTCAGAGAATGTTGTCATTACTTACCGCTATGTACTACTGCATTCCAATGCTAGGTGATATTCACGGGGCACACTTGAATCTATTAGGTCAGAAACAGACTGGCCTTACTAGGATCTCTATTCCTTGAGACACCTTCAAATGCTGGAGGAACCCAAATAAAAACTAAGTATTTTTCAGTTCCCACAGTAAATACTTGGCTGGCTGGCTTGGGTAACATGGTAGCATGCGTTGAAAGGATACTAAATGCCTGCCCCTGGGCTGAATGCAAGTATGGCTCTGAACTCTCTTTACTTCTGACAGACACTTAATGGAAGACATTCATGAATATGTACTTCACATGGCAGTTTTACCATCTCCATACTTGTGGTAAAAAATTTCAGTTATTTTTAAGGAATGACTTTTCAACTTCAGTCTCGCAAACTTATTTCTGAGCTGCAGAGCCCAGATAAGTTGTTTCAGAGATAAGCTCCAGTCTTCTGCAAAAACCTATCTGCACATAAACACACTAGACTGTTGGACAGAATGGGAACACTTGCTAACCAGTGTTTCCACACTTCAAAAGATATCCTGTTCCATTTTTGCTGCATATTCTATATAAAAAGAGGAAATTATTCTCTCCTTTCTTCTGAGAAGGAGCTGGCTTTTGGTTCTGTTAATAATTTTCTGGAATCCCTGAATATGTCAATATTTTAAAGTGTAGTGTGATAGTATAGAGTGGGAAATCACACGTGAGATATTTGAGATAAATTCATCTAGCAAACCTCTTCAGTTCTCTAGTCTCACTTTGAGCAAACTGTGTGTTTAGATACCTCACAATTCATAAATCCCTTAAAGATGCAATATGAATTTATATTCTGTTGTGAAAACACTAGAGAATGTCAGTCCATACAACTAGTTGTCTATACACAGTGTTTTTCCATGGTGACATACATTTTTTATTGAAGGCTGTTTCCTAGATTCGTTCAAGAAAGGAACCCTTCCCTTCCTTCCAATCCTAGGTATCAATTATGGTATCTATTGTTATTTAGAGGGAATGAGAACCACTAAGGAGACTTCCACTTTTTTTTTAAAGGAAAGGGGGTCTATAAACACAGAAATGTTAACACACAGCTATTACACTAGATATTAACTAGCACTATGAGCCACTGTGAGAGAGCTAGAAACCATCGTAAGTAACTCATATGTACTTTGTAAGAGTTTAGACAATTTTCCTGGTACTGATGAAAAAGTCTTCTTGGGATCCACAGAACAACCACTGATCATTTATCCAAAGTAAAACAGGTTACTTCTTGGTGGAATATGTTCTTTGAGATGTTATGTTCCCTTTATCCTTTATTTCAGACAGGGAAATCTGGAAGAGTCTAAGAAGAGTTTCAGGCATTGCTCTGTTCACAAGGCTGGTTTGGGAAAAAGAGATAGTTCTGATTCAGGTGTTTCTGTGTACTGAATTAGTGTGAACTCATGCACATATAATGCATCTTTGAGAACTTCCAGTTACTGGTAAGTAACCTTCCTGTTTATAGTATTACTTGCATTGTGAGGTAAGTTAATTTTCTCTTGGGTCTTGTTTTTGTTTGATTTTTTTGGGTTTTTTTTTTCTTTCCCCATTAATTCAATTTCAATTTGCAAACTTAATTTGCATAATTTTGATGGCTTGAGGTACTGGAATTAAATATTTAAACAAACCTGTAGCAGTGCAATTGGGAATTTAGGATGTGGTTCAGTAGTTATCCAAACTCGAAATGTCTCATTCCGTATCTCAATAGTAAGAAGTGTCTCCAGCAGTTCCTCCATGAAATCCAGTCCAAGATGACAATTCTGAAGTAACACCCAGCCTCCCTAAATAAGAATATAGACTATTATGATATAAAATTTAGAGTGAGTTATTTATAATGCTAAAACCAATTGTCTATATTAGAATCAAATTTGGTCTTGCCATTTTTTTTTTATTTTTTTTTTTTACTTTTGGATTGCTCCTGAATATGTATTATCATTTGTTTGATATTGGCACAGTTAAAGCAAATAGGAAAAGTTAGTGCAACAGTTATTTCCATGTCCTATTGTTCACAATTAAAATAACATAACTGGACCCAATAATCTAAGTAAAGTATCAGTGCTACCTAGTGGCAAAAAGAAGTAATTCCTATCCTCTCTCAGCAAAACAGTATTAAGTAATCCTGCTATTAGATCCAAAAGAATGTGAGTGGAAAAGTAACAGCTGAAATCTAAGGAATATATTTTCTAAAAACTTATTTTTTGATAAAATAATTAAGTGTAAAGAGACAGTAACAAGACTCCGAAACTTTTTAACTGCAATTGATCTGAAATAAATGCATTTGCATGAAATTCAACCTCTGCATATTAATTTTGATCTTATTCAATTCTAAAATTGCATGAAAGTTCTATTTTGATTATTATCTGTCTGTATTTTTGCTTATGAAGCTAAACTCATCAGCTTTTGTAGCATCCCTTTAGAAGTCTGGTAAATCAGAAGCCAGATATTAAAATGGAATATTATTTAATCAGTTCTAAACAGTGATGTTTGCATTTCATTACTGCTTGTAATTTCATTTTGGCAATTTTGTTTTAACTCATTTAAAAATAATTAACATTTGGTGACAAAATATAATTGAAATATTTATGGTGAACTGATGGATATTAAAAAAATATTAAATTACAGAGGGTTTTTTCTTCTTTTACGGGGATCCACTTTTTTTGAGGAAGATCTTTAATCAGTCTATCACATTTCTAAATGAATCAGGCTCATTTTTTGAAAATTATCTACACGCAATACAGCGCCACAGTTTTAACCATATTATATACTCCTGGCCAGAGGTAGGAAAAAAATACAGAGATTTGTCTTCATTTTTATTAATTCTGCTTTGTTCTTTCAGATTTGATGTTCACACATACTCCCTTCTGTAAAACAAGTGCACTGCCAAGGCATTTAGGTCACTATTTGTTACCAGTGGATTTCTTTTTTTTCTTTTTCCAAAGTAGCATATATCTATATTCCAGTACTGGTGTCACAACATTTGGAAGGAATTCAGAGGTTACTGGGACATAACAGATATACAATATAAAGAACTTCCATAACCAAAGCTGCATTAGCTAGAGAACCTTGGATTATACAATAGTATCTAGAAAGCATGTAGTAAAGGCCATACAGACGTACACATGTCCATATAATGTCCATGTATGTCCATAATAGAAAACCACAAATTAAGCAGATTGTACACTGGTCAAATGAATAAACATCACCTGACAAGATTAATTTTTTCCCCCTCCACAAATGAAGCTACCTCACAGATGTCAGACAAAGACCTAGTTGAAGATGTCCCTGGTCATTGTGGAAGGGGGCTGGACTAAATGATCTTAAAAGATCCCTTCCAACACAAACCATTCTATGATTCTATAATGCAATTGGAATTCCCTGAACTGATACTGCCTGACCTTTTCTTTTTTCTGCATGAAAGACAGGAAGTCGTGGAAAGGCTCTGAAGCACTTCTGTCTATCAGATGAAGAGGACATGACCTTGCAGAAGTCTAAAGAAGCATTTCCTCATTATGATTGACACGTAAAAGAATACTAAACCAGCCAACTTATATTGCAGGCTTTTTTCCCACCTGTTGCACTGATGCCTGTATGAATTTGCGTGCATGAACTTCTTGTCCTTGACCCATAGAGATGGTCACACATTCTACAACATATTTGACAACATATGATTAATGAACTTAACATTCTTGAGAAAAAGTAAGAATTCCAATTCAGCCCCCCAAAACAGTGATATAAATACAGCACAATTAAGTACACTTAAAAAAATATATTCTTTATATGTGCAAAAATATATTCTTTAAAATACAAAAATATATTCTTTTAAATGCAAAAATATACATTATAAACTTGCATATATTTTTAATGGAAAAATATATGAAAGTAGAATCGTTTACCATCATATTATACTACTATATGCAATTTTCCTAAACACTGTATCTTTGTAAAATAATATTTATATATACATCCACAATATTTACAGTGTTTGTAGAAGTGAAACACTGTGCCAAATTTTAATGACGTAAGCTACAGCATTTGAAATATGAACCCAGATTTTTCTTTAAATATAGATAATGAAGCCATGTAAGTAAGCAAATCGTATAATTGTAATATATTAAAAAATTTTATTGTGACTAATAATAAGAATATATGTTCCTACTTCTAACTCAGTTCATATGCACAATTCTTCAATCTTTCCATATGATGCAGACATAAAATCGAGAATATACAAATGCTGATATTGTGGGTATTTTTGGTTAGTTTTTTTTATAAGCAGATTACCAATTTTCACATTATCAGCAGTTAAAAGTAAAACCAAAACATTATTGTCACTATGCCACAACAACAACAAAAATTAGCCCCAACAAACCAAACAATCAAAATTTGCAAATATTGTCTTACAGATAAGGATTAAAAAAATCATCACTGAGAAGGATGATAACAATTTAGGAAAAAAAATTCTGAAAACATTACTGTTCAACTGCACACAGAATGATTCTCAGCATACCATCTTTTACTTAAAATATTATTTCATCTCTAAGATGACAGTTCAGGAACAATAGTACAACATAATTTAAGAAATACTTTTCAGAGAAAAAAAAACCCAAAACTTGAAATTACTTACATTACACTTCCATATCTTAACACATGACAATGAATAATTGCTTACATACCCAATTTAAGCTTCCTAGCCAAGGATTCGATCTGCATACTTGGGTCAGATCCCATAGACAAGAAACAGATGAGAGGTGACCGTGTGTCACTTTCTCCCCATGTTTTTTCTAAATTCAAAATGAACGGCTCTGTGTATTTCTCACTCAAGGAATTTGCAATATATTTCCTGGCTTGGGAAAGGGTTCGATCTGGACACCAAGACCTAGAAATTAACATATATACCAGGATACTAATTCACTGCCTCTTCCTGTTGCAAAGACCAGACTTAAATTAGAAATTCTATTTTTATCAGAGATTTTTGCTTCATAATATGCATTTATATGTGTATACACATTCACATATATGTTTGTAGGTTTGTATTTACAGATATAACAATAGACAGAGCCGGTGGTCTTCCCCTCTGCTTATGACTGTTCAATACTTTTCAGTTGCTAACAATTTTGCCTTAAGTGACCTATTTGCACTGGGATTTTCTGTTCTGGGTACCTTTATCAGTCTGGGACATTCTTCACTTTAAACGCAGATTTTGTATCTGAGAACACAAGCAAGGAAGTGCAAAATTGTTTTTGTCCTTTAGGAGAACTCTGTAGATGTTTCATTGGGTTTATTAGTCTTTTAGGGTACAGACTTCACTTTTTTGCATTGCATTGCATTTGTGTTGGGGGTGAGCTTTTATTTTTTCCCATGGGGAAAAAAAGATACAAACTGTTACTTTCGGATAAAAGATATCACTTGGCAAAAGTGATTTTTAGATTCTTATTCAAGGGCATATTGTACTTCTTCCATGAGATTCTAGCCTTTTTACTGCGCAGGTTGAATCTCCTCCAAAGAAAAATCTTGGTCTAGTAATTAATGTTGCTGGCTTGTTTTTTTATTTTTTTTATTTTTTTTTTAATGGAGCACCTCTGATTTAATTGTTGCAGCACTTGGAAAGTATACAATGAACATAAGAAGATTTGACCTCATGCATAAGGCAGTTGAATGCTGCTTTGGGGAAATTCATTCTATGCCAAGCCCTGCCACAGAAATCTTAGCTGATTCAGTACAATCACACACTTTTCACTTGGGACATTGAAACACCTGTATTGCATTTCCACAAATTTTTTTTTTAATTATTATTACTATAACATATTTAAAGTTATTAAAAATAACTAATTTTAAAAGAAATGAAGAAATAAAATAATTTTTAAAACTATCATGATGGTTCTACTTTTTCAGTGACTTTTTGGAGAAGGCTGCAATGTGATTCCCAGTTTCCATTTGTCATGGTGTAAAAGCAAAGCTATAAATATATTTCCTAGAAATAAATTTTTTAGACTCTTCAAAGGGTATCTCTGAAGCAAGTGAATTAAATCATACTTCATATGTATGAATTACATACTATTTCAAGTCACCCAGAAATTAATTAAAATTACCCTATTATGATTATAGCACACTGGATAGGCCAAGACATGCAATGTAACCATGTGTATTATTTCCGAAATTTCTGAAGATGCAAACCTGATGAGTAAAAGCTTGTGAAAGATATCAAGTGAATCACTATATCCATCAGGTATAATCTCTTCCTCAGGAGCATCTTTATCAAACCAGCTTTTCCATCTCTTCTCATTAGAGGATACCTAAATTTATCACATTAATATACATAAAAATATATTTCAGCCATAGCAAAATCCCTTGTAAATGTGCATTTTAATGAGAGTCTGTTATTATATTAGGATAATGTTACAAATAACATTGAAAGTCTACAGCGCTTGAGACATATGCTGTGTGAATTGCTATTAAGATATTTAAAATAGAAATTTTAGTATTAAGACGTAGGCTCTTAAGCTAATCAATTATCCACTGATTCACCTCCCAAACACATGCAGCTACTTAGAGAAAAAGCAGTAATTAGCAGATTCTATACTGTACTACAACAGGATCATACAGTGATTAACTCATTACTTCTGATCACAAAGTACTAAGAGGAACAGAAAAATCTGTCCCAGTGCCGACCAGCCAGCCAAAGAATCACAAATGAAAAATAACATACCCTAGTATGTTTTTCACTTGTGAGGGAATAACTCTGACTACAAATATGATCATTATTCAGGCACCTTGCAAAAGCAAGGATCTAATAGGACAAGGACATTGGTGGTCAGAACATAGTGGAAATTGCTATGCAGTTGAGCCTCTAATGCAGTGACTGAGAAAACTCAGCTACCACAATGTTCTCAGATCACTGGAAAGAGAACAAGGAGTACACTGATACCATCTGTTCTGAAATACAGTTCCATATGCCTGTTATAGGAGCTCTGTCCACTTGACTGACTTGGTTTCAGATAATAGTTTCAGAACAACCTACACCAATCACGGATTGCGAGAGGAGTGAGAAATGAACATACCGGGACATCTTCCAACCACATATTTGCTATAATGAAATTCAGAGAGATCCATAAACACCGAATATCCCTTTCTGAACTATAATCCATGTCTGAGAAAAACAGCCTTATAAGCAAATAGCACATTTCTACATCAACAGTCATCAACCTAAGCACATGCTAGAAGTGTATTCAGAAGAGATGACTTTTCAAAGCTAGGCCACAGTCAGAGATAGATGACTGAGCTAAAGGGACTTTAGTTGACTCAGTAAAATCATTAAGCTTTCATTACGTACTTCTTTGTACCACCTCTCAACCACAAGTGGAAGTAGTAGCAGTGTGAAAAGGAACAGGGTCATCTAAATGTTTAAAGAAGGATATGTCTTTATTAGGTTAAATTAGGCACCTGGGACTGGAGGACTTAATTTTTAGAGGACAAAAAAAAATTGTAACTGGCAAGAAAAAAAGAAAAACACAGGCAAAGTCTTGAGAACTGAGCATATAATTTTCAAGCTTTCTTTTTCTTACTTTAAATAATTTTCTGTTTGTTTCTAAGTGAATAATGATCCAATGGTATTTAATACGATGATCCAAATAGAAAACCGTATCTAATGGATGCAGATAAGTATTAAAAAGATGTTATCTCCATATATGCATTTTTAATTGATATCTTAGTTGGCACCCTCCCAGATTTCATCTCTATGTGCTACGAAAACCTCTGATTGTCACATTTCAACTTGCAAATACATGGAAATTTTAAGTTAGAGCTAAAAGATTAGTTAAAAAGGAGGCCTTTTGGGGGTAACATGGTCACCTGTGTATTTTGGAGTCTAAAATTTTGTTTGCACCAATTTTAGAAAAGTGCTATAACAGAACCATTACAATTTACAAATTAAAAAGAAAATATATAATTCATAACCCCACAGCTAAACTGAAACAGTATTAGCTAAATTTAAACAGTGTTAGCAACTGTGATGTGGCATGCATTTTGGGTTCTGGTGTTGTAATCCATATGAAGACCCAACTAAAATTCATCCAACTTTCTCCTGACTCAATATCCTGTTTTGATAAGTCCACAAACTAAAACCTAGAAGAATTCAGCTGGTATGTATTCCAGATCTTGCCTTGATGCAGAATTAAGAAACAGCCATGACCACTTCCAGGTACAAAAATTAAAGAAAATCTCTGCTGCTCTTCAGGGCAGTAAATGCCATCACAAAATGAACTTGGATGACCAGTGCTGTAACAGCAAGAAGAACTTAATGTCCTGGCTATCAGTCTGAATAACAAGGAGTGCTTAAGAGGTACAGAAAGAGAAATGCTTAGGGAGTGTTTTAACTAAACTAAAAAAAGAGAAATTTACTAAAGTAAACATGTCACAAGATTATGTGTGTTCATATATGTATCAATAAATAGTATTTTTAAGCTAGCTCATCATATCTGAATAACAAGTTAACCTTGGAATGGAAACGAGCATTTAAAAACAAGCAGCAAACAATTTGCTAGTAAAAATCTACTAGACTCAAGATATAAAGAATTGTAACTTAAAACCTGACACCCATAGATTAACTTTCTCAGCCTTTTTGATACCTCTATTTTTTAACCTTTTCTCCTTATTTCTGTCTCTTTCAATGACTTTCTTTTTTACTAGTTCTTTGTTCCTGTTCTCTTTTTTACCTCAATGACTATAATACAAAATACAATAAAACATAGAAAAAACCCAGAGCAAATAAATATACCTCCATTCATGCTACCTAGCTGTTCATTTCTGTGCTTTTATGCTGTATTCTGTGGCCTTGTTCTTAACTAATCTCTTGTGCACTTCAAATGTAAAACATAGGAACACAGTTATGATTAGGAAACTGGTTATTAATATTAAAAAGACAATTAGTAGATATCACCTGATCCAAAATTTCTGCAAACTGTGGAAGTTTGCTCAATTCCACTAGATTTAGCCACGTCATGTCAAGAATCCAGTGGAATGGTTTGGGTGGGCAAGCCTGTAGATCCAGTGCTGCACCTCCTGTAAATACAAACATTCTGATGAAATACACATGGCATTGCAGGGGTCAAGATATATTTGTTATTTCTTCTAAATTATGTTTTCTGGCCCATGTAATTTTCACTGGGGTGCTAATTGCACTCCTGCGAATTCTGCATTTATTTCATAAGATCATAATTTGGCGCAGAAAAGACCTCAGGAGGTCTGTAGTCCAATCTGTTCAAAGCAGGGTCAGTTGAGATAAAATCAGGCCTATATCCTGTCTGATCTTAAAAACCTCCAAGGATGGAGACTGTATAACAGTGAGTTCTAATGTGTGTTTGTTCTCATAGCTGACCCTTACATCCATCTCTGAATCTCTCTTTTTTTTTCCAGTTTATTTCTGTTGTCTCTCATCTTCTTGCGCACCACTAAAGAGCCGAGCTCTGTATTCTTAATGGCCTTCTCATCTAAGATCATGTGCTCCATATAGTTTATTGTTAAAAGTTCATACAAGGATACTGATTACATTTGAAGTATTGGAAATTCTTAATAATCCCATTTCCTTTTCATATGCTTACAAGAAGAAAAGAAAGAAACTCTGGACTGATGGAATCAGTCAATCCTAGACAGCCTATCAGGCACAAACAATTTTAAATAGCATGTATAATGGCTATTTGGCCTTATGTAATACATATTTCACATCCACTAATTGAATCCGTGCAATTGAAGAGGAAACTCAAAGGAGCACCTCTGGGAAAAGACTGCAATCCAATTTTAAACAGATTAACTTTTAGCTTTTTTTTATAATTAACTTTTAGCTTTTTTTTATAATTAACTTTTTATCACAACTTTCTTCTTGTTGCAGTTGCCTCTTCCCAATCCTCCACAAACTAACTAATGCCACTTCTTGGGAAAACTAGAGGGTGTTATTCAGTGGTCTCCACAACTAAGATAATTTATTCATGTAGGTCACTGTTATAATGAATATTGACTATAGGGAAAGAGTTAATTCTTTGAGATGTTCTTCTGCATGCTTCAGGGATGCAAGAATTTTATTTTTTTTATCAGTGATGATTTTCACAAAACAGAACCTCTGCTCTAGCTACCTGAGTATCCTCAAGTAGGAACACAAGAATCACCTTGCTGAATCTGGACATTAGTACGCTAACGAGTACAATTAACATCAAAAGAAAGCAAAAAGTTCCAATGAGCGGACAGTAAACAGATCTTAGGGAAGCTTTTGCTTTTGGGAAAAATTTTAAACCTTAATTTTTTGAGGCAGACTTATTCAATTAAAAATGAGAATTACAAAAGTGTAAATAATGTGTTTCTCATTGTAATAGAATCATAGAATCACTGATATTCTTGTTGTTAATATACAACCCCAATTTTTTGATAATTCCTGCTAAGTTCTTATGGTTAGTGATTTGTTATGTTCATGAGTTAAATATGCAATGCTTTTCCTTTCATTAGTTTTTATTTTGCCATTCATAGGCATATGTGAAAAATTCCAGCATCCAGAATAATACATGCAACACTTTCCTATCTAGCTAAACTAAGAAAAAACTGTATCACTTCCTTGGATTTTACATGCATCTGTTCTGGCAACTTAGAAGATAGCTTTATTCAACAGTGAATCAAAGGAGCAAGAAGTTACCTAATTTATAAAAATAAGGATACACAGACAATACAAAAATATATAATTATTAAACAAATTGATGGAGAGAAGCAGAACTATAATCTTAATCTCAGGATAGAACACCGCATGGTTAAATGGTGGAGGTAGAACAGAGATTGGCATCTAACTTCACTGGACCACAGCAGGGTTAAGGACACAGGTAGTTCCCACAGACCTATTGGTAGAAACCATGTAGCCAAAAAAATTATACTTACCCTTAATGAATGTATGGAACTCTCTGGTTTTCACATATTCTCTCTCAAGATCAATTTTTAATGTCATTAAAAGGGTAAAGAGTAATTTGTGATTTTTGTACAAGCCTCTAACAGAATATGAGTGAATTTCAAAGGTAAGGTACTCAATAATATTTGAGACTCTTTTCTGAGGTACAGGAGACTTCCCAGATCTGAATAATGGAAATGAAGCAAAAACAAAGCATGTTAATAACAGTGAATACATTGGAAGGACAAATATCCAGATTGTAGAAAAATCTGTGCCTTCCTACTTGGCCATGGATTGATCAAACAACTTCAAGAACTGAGCCAGTGAAGTTTGATACATATTATTGACCATGCTCATTGCTGTAATAAGAAAATAAAGAATGCTTCCACGTGTAGCAGCAGGTCGATATTCCTCCTGAGCAGTGTTAATCTTCACTTCAGTTTCTGCTGCCACAGTCAATTTTTCAGCTACTTCAGCAGCTGTTAGCTTAGTTGTTTGCAGAACACCAATCAAGGATTCATCATCTACTAGTGAACCTAAAAAGTAAAATATTTGATGTTTAAGTCATTCTAATAACAACTTTTTTACTTCATATATGTAAAAATCAAAAGGCTAAATTACAGGAATTATTTATAATAAATGGAAATTATTTACTGAATTGCAGAAAGCTTTTAAAATGGAGACCAAACAGGATAAGCAATACTAAAATTATTTTTATATTCAACATGCGAAACAAATGCATTCTGCCTACTTCAATATGAATGTATCTATACCACCAGCTTTGCAGCATGTACTGGAGAAGTCAGCTTTCTTATGCATGTAACATACATTCATACACAGTACTTCAATTATTTTAAAGTCTATTGATTGGTACATTCGAAGTCAAAAAGACTTAGGGTCCTAAAGGCAATGGTCACACAACAGTATTCACGCATCTCAAGTACTTAATGATTGATTTGCTAGAAGGCGCCGCCTTCTGTTTCCACCAAAAAGACAGTAATTGATCATGTGCAAGTTCCTAATACACTACAAAAGATTTTCAACTAGCCTATTTTAGCTTGCGTTTCCAATGGGTTAAGCATTTGCCCATGATCAGATACTTTTATCTCATTTGAGGAGCAGAAAGCTCTCAAGAAATTGATTTCTTTCACAAGACTTGTTTAGGTGTTAAAAATACTTAGTGTCTACAGTTGTATATAGTGGAATTCTATAGTACCAAATCCCTCATGCTCCAGTAAATCACCATACTTCTAATTTCTATCATTGGATGTTCTCTTACTGTATCTTAGATGCATAAATAAAATTCTGCATGGAAAGGTTCTTATGTGAATCAATTTAACCTGTCTAATCTCTTAATCCTTTGATACAGAACCTTTGGTTGCACTTAGTTTGTACAGAAGATTGTCTTCCAGTTCTTTCATCTTCCTCTTATTTGAAGTTACATCTTCCATGAGTGCAATTCGTTCTGCCTCTAGTTCCTATTATTAAAAAACAAGAAAATGACACGATATTTTATGGTCTGTATCTATGAGTCATACTTAAAATTCAATTGCTGATTTTTCAGGTTCATGAAATCTGATTGAAGATACAGGTGAAGAGTTGGATGCAGCCATGAACCGTGCATTTTATTTTTTCGGGTATCTACAAAGTATTTTTATAACTTTTTGTTTTGTTTTGTTTTTAAGCAGTCTTTATTCAGCATCTTATGAAGTATCTCATCAATGTCAAATACTTGTACTTAAGTGCTCGTGCTTTGCTGACAGTCATATGCAGAAGATCCTCTAGATGTATTTTTGTTATTTGGAAATTTCTATACTGACTCTGAATAAAGCTTTAGAAAATGGTTGATGTCTTTTTTCCATTTGAACATTTCTTTTTCCCTACATACTAAAACCAGTCAAATAATTTAAAAAACCCAAAAAAACCCCATCACTATGATTTGTGTGTACCATTAGGTTACCTGTTTTTCAGTAAGGACTACTCTTCTGAGCAACTGATTCTCAAGTCCTTTCATTGTAACAGTAAAATCAATAACCGATGTTTTTGCATTAATTTCAGGTGTGAAAGCAGGATTGGGCAGCTTTGTAGTAATGTACAGTCTAAATGAATTCATAATATCTACTTCCTTATCACCAACTTTCACCTGTGGAGTAAGTTAGAATAGTATTAAGCAGAGGAAAATGATGTTTATTTGACTCAATAACATTGATCAAAAAAAAAATTTATGTTATTTGAAATGCCAAAGAGAGGAAGTGCACTTCACAATTCAGATCTGTCATGAAAATAATAATCAATGACCAAAGGTGAAGTTAGGGTACATTACAAAAGTAGCATTCCCCTTCAGATAAATATAGGGATAATCTCCACTGTGGGTTCTAGTTCATGTCTTCAGAACTATTTGGTTTAGGTTTTGTGCTTCTAATCACACCTCAAAGGAAGATGGCAAAAACTACGTGTTTGGAGAAATCATTGTTCTAGTGTGTTCATAAAAGAAAAAAAAATATTCTATCCAACAATGGAACATAAATTGTTAGAAATTATTTTTATATTTATTAAGACTAAGCAGATCTTACAGAATCTTTCTAAAGGAACTAAGAATTTATTCAGAGTTTTCCACAGATTTTTTTTAGAGAAGTTACAATATTCTAAATCAGCAGTCTAACTTGAAAGCTGCATATGCATAAGGATATCTGATCACTGTGTATGAGTCTTCAAGGCCATTTCAAATATTGGGCTTCAGAAGAAATAGGACCAAACAACTCTCTTGTTTGCTCTGACATTCAAAATAAAACTACTGTACAAAAATAGTAATTATTTTATTTTCAAAATCATCAACAATCTGGTCTCCCATGTTTCTCATATCCTAGCCAGTTAATTAAGGTTATTTGAGAAAAATACATATGGAAATATACAGCATGTGCAATCATTTTATTTCAGGATGTTTGAAGGAGAGGTGTTTTTAAATTTGGGAGTGATTTCTTTATCTAATGAAGGTCAGAAAGACTCACGATTTTCAAGACTGTGAATATACTTAATATTATTAATAAAACTTTGTGCTTTTTTGCTTGTTCAATCAGAAAACAGTTCTATTTCAAAGTAAAGATTCTGCAGTTGCTACGATCAGTGCTCCACACTAGGAAAAGGGAGATACTTTCAATTCTATTAATTCTTTTAAATGGTGTAAAATGAAATTTCTCAAAAATCAATAGAAAGTATTGTAAGCATTTAACATGATAAACATAACTCATTCCAGTTTGGAATCTTTAGTAGCAACTTCAGTAGTTAAATTCAGTTTTAGACTCATGAACTTAATACTCAGCTGGGGTTCTGTCTCCTATATTTAGTTACTTCAGCTTGATTCTTCAAACTACCCTACTGAATATTAGATATACCTGAATCATCAGAGGTTTGAGTAAAAGGATGAAATATCATTCATAACAAAGCAAACTACTTATTCCAAGTCTTCTTTTTTTTTTTATTACTAACCTTAAAAGAAGTTCCAGATTTCATGAAATTCTTTTCTAATAAATTATCAAGGATTGGATCCAACTCTTCACCTGTATTTTCAATCACGAGTGATCGTCCCAGCGAAAGACTATCTTCTAGGTGTGTACGGAAATACTTGTCGTTCAAAGTTGTTACCTCAAAAGTAAATTATAAATTGGTGTAAGGACAAAAATTTTTCTTCAAAGTCTTACATGAAAATCACAGATATAATAATTAAAACTTTTTTCATTGTTTTTTGATAGTTGCATTTCAAATGAAGTAATAAACATTGACCATGCAGCAATTTATGCAGAAATATTTCTTGCATATATAATTAAAAGTACCATAAAAAGGTGAATTAAAAGATTGGCTGCAATAGAATCTAAGAAACTTAATTATGAGAGTAATAATGTACCAATTGTTGGCATTCATTGGGAATTGAAGGTGTTACATATATTTTTGAAAACACAGACACCCAACTTTGAATTTTCTGTTCTATGTCCTGAGGACTGTTTTCTAATTTTAGCTTTGAAGTTCTGAGAAATTCTTTCTGAAAACCTGAACTCAGTGTAACAAATTAATTGCTGCTACAATATTATGAACCCAGAGGTTAGAAATATCATTCAATGGAATTCGTAATGTATGAAAGCATAAAAACCATGTAAATAAATAAAACACTAGTTTTGTTTTGCTTCCTAGATTATGACTTTCAGAAAGTTCCTATATTATTTTCAAGATTCTCTCTGCAGGTATTAAATAGGGCCATTCTACTAGGAAACAGCTTTGCAGAGCAGGATCTTGGGGTCCCGGTGGACAAGATGAGCATGGGCTACCAATCTGCCTTTGCAGCAAAGGCCTACAGTATTATGGGTTGCATCATGAGAAACATTACCAGGATTATGAGGAGGGCAATTCTTCCCCTCTGCTCAGTACTGGAGACACATATTTTGAGTCCTCTACCTATTTCTGGGCTCCCCAGTGTAACAAAGGCACTGAGGTGAGTCCAGCAAAGGACCACAAAGATTATGAAGGGATTGGAGCACTTGACATATGAGGAAAGATAAGACCCGGGATTATTTAGCCTCAAGAAGGGTTACAAGGGTATTTACCTATGTACATAAATATCTGGTAGGTGAGAATGAAGAACAGGGAGACAAACCCCTCTTGGTGGCACACAGTAACCGGACAAGACACAATGGGCACAATTTGAAATATAAATAATTAAATTTAAATATAAGGAAAAAAATCCCACAACTTTATTGTGATGGTGGTTGAACACTGCTGGTGGTGGCTGTCCAGAGAGGTGGTGAAGTGTCCATCCCTGGAGGTATTCAAAACTTGAATGGACACAGTCCTGGGCAACCTGCTTCAGTAGATCCTGCTTTGAGAAGTGATGCTGCACTGATCTTCAGACATCCCTTTCAACCTCAACTTTTCTGTGGTTCTGACATTTTGTTTCATTAATGGTAGAATGAAACTTCAAGAACTTCACATTCACTTTACTCCAAGACTTACAGTCTTCAAAATCTAGAAATCCTAAAATGCTGAAAATTTATTGAGATTCTGGAGGACATATGAGATTTCACAGGACTTTAAAATGTAGGTTCCTTTTGCAATGCTACTTCATTTGTGAAAAATTCTTTTGTGATGCAAATTAGAGGTGTCATGTGAATGTCTTTGCATTATATTTCATAAGCAGATATATAACCTCGTTGCCTTAAGCTATAAAAGAGCTATTAAAATTGCAGTAACATCAGGATACACAAATTTGTCTTAGATCTCATTTCAACTGGTTGTCTTCAATTTACTTTTGTAGCAGTAACTTCATGTATGAACTCCATCTTGAGTTCTAGCTTCTGGACTGCATCAGTTTAAGTACTTTGCCTACATTTTCAAAGTTATCCTGCCTCTGTAATCTTACTAATAGTTGCCCAGTTCACTCTCAATAAATAATTTCATATAACACTCTTATGCTATACTTTTCTTTACTTTGCTCTTTATGTATAAAGAACATGCCAGTTTTGAATATAAGGCTACCTCTTTCTCTTTCGTACTTCTTGACTCGTTTCATACCAGTATTCCAATATTTACAATTGTATAATCCTTTCCTAGTCCTTATATGGGATTCAAAGACTCTTGTCAAGTTCCCTTCTGATGCATCCACATTGTTGTCAGTCTCCATACACGTTAAAGTTCTCAGATATGTATGTATGATAGCTACACTGACTCAAAAGCAGACACAACCTAAAGCAACAATTTTTGAAGGAATATAAACTAGCGCATTATTCCTTTAAAACACTGCTCACCAGTAAGTCATTATCCTTTTCTTTCTTTTTAATCCATGTTTTTCCTTGAGACTGTGGGTCTATCAAAAGTGGGTATCTAGCTGATTTAGTGACAATGATACCATTCTGAATTGAGAAATCATCTCCAGGCAGCCCTTGAAGATTCCACTCACTAATCTGGAGAATACAAAATGAAACAACAACAAAAAAAGAGAACAGTTTGGAATAAAATCTCACTGCATAATCCTTCAATTACAATTGTTCTAAGAAATAATGGGAACATCAAGCCCAAACGGACGCATACCTGAACATCCTGAGAAATGATTAACACAGATGGAAAAATATTTCCAGGATTTTATTTTTATTGATGCATTTAATGATAAAAAAAAATATTTTAAAAGCTTAAGAGAGCCAAAAGGCACTTGGACAGCCATATTAAAAATTGGGATCAATTAAGAGAAAACCAGGCTAAAACAGCTTTTGAGGCTTAA
Organism: Psittacus erithacus; assembly: GCA_009867235.2. Classification (NCBI taxonomy): domain Eukaryota; kingdom Metazoa; phylum Chordata; class Aves; order Psittaciformes; family Psittacidae; genus Psittacus; species Psittacus erithacus. The sequence goes on along the minus strand of WYDI02017731.1, from coordinate 1,345 downwards.
TATTTACTGAAGGACACTGGCATCGTTCTCTGTTTGATTTCTCCTTCATTCATGGTGAATGAAAAGACTTTATGCATTCTTTTTTAAATGTATTTTTTTATGAAATTTATTTTTGAAACCAGACTAAAATATTATTGACAGAACCTTAAAAAAGCTAATAATCAAACCCACTGTTTTAGTAGATATATATGGGTACTTGAAAGTGCATTATCACACCAGCATTTGTTTAATTGTACATCACTTGTTTATAATATGTAACATTTTTATGTATCTGAACATTGCTCACCATTCAGATCTTTAGCGGAAATTGCTAAGAACATTAGGAAACCGCAGAACTACACTGCACAGCAATACTGGGGATTATAGATCCTTTCTAAGCAAGCATAATGTTGGCTAATAGTCACAGAATATATTGACATTGAAATGAAACCCATCCAGCATCAATAACTTACTGTTGGTGGATCTACCAGCATAGAAATCAGGTTCAGATTTTCAGTAAAGGGGATTTTATGGGCTCTCATCTCAGTTTCCCATAAATCTTTAAGCAAAAAATCCCTGAAGTTTTGATTAAAAGGTCCACAGTATGAAAGAAACCCTGTGCAGAGCAGTATATCTCCCACAAGTCTAGAAAAGGAATAAAGTAATAATTAAAAGGTGATATAGAATTTTAATTTCTATAGATTTAGACAACCAGCTTTTGAAACACCAGATTTCTGTTCCGAGGACAATTCAAGGAGGGAACTGTTGCTCTTTGAGAACAGCAAATAGTTTCTTTATGCTTCAAAAAAAAATTCTTTTTTTTTTTTTGGCAAAACTTAAGAGTAGTATAATATGAAAACATTATATTCATCTCTACAACATAATAAAGCCCAGATGACTATTCCTTCTTCCATAACTGAAGGAAGAAATTGGTTTATTTCTTAAAAATATGTCTGCAATACAATATTTATCAAAAGTTACAAGCTTAATTCTCTTGGAATGAGCAGACCTCAATCGACATTTCCCTATAGGAAATTTATGGAAACAGAAGCATTTCATACAAGCCCAGTCTAAACTTTCAGGCTCTTTAACAGCCATTTTGACAGCATTCCTATTTTCTAGACAACTAGAACCTCTAGCTCCTATGCTGCTCAACATGTTGTCATTTGGATAGCAACACAATGGAGACTTTCAAATTTCCAAGTTTATTAGAATAAACATATTAGTTTGCCAATGACACCAAGCTGCGTGGTTCAGTTGATACGCTTGAGGGAAGGAATGCCATCCAAAGGGACCTTGACACGCTTGTGAGGCGGGCTGATGCCAACCTTATGAAGTTTAACCATGCCAAGTGCAAGGTCCTACA
>WYDI02017730.1:0-19279 GCA_009867235.2 Psittacus erithacus | reverse complement strand
TTTTTCAAATATGATGGACAGTGGCTTAGCAACTTCATTTGCCAGCTCCTTCAGGACCCGAGGATGGATTTCATCAGGTCCCGTGGACTTGTGCACGTTCAGGTTCTTAAGATGGTCTCGCACCTGATCCTCTCCTACAGTGGGCCCAAGGTCTTCATTCTCACAGTCCTTGCGTTTCGTCTAATGTTCCTCTAATTAAAAAAACCCCAACACTTAGAACTTTATTATAGAATTTCTGTAGATCTTCTATATTATCTATGTAAATACAGTAGGATGAATCTTGCTCATTAGATTTTCAGCAAGATTGATACCTCTGTTAAATGCTCTGGGGCAGAAGTTTACTTGGTTCCTAAGGGACATTTCATGAGGTCAAATCAAGTTTTATCGTGGTTGTCTTACCTGAAATTGTTTCAAGAATATGCTTTGAGATAAGCACATATTATATTTACTTTTTGCTACCATTCATCTATGGATTTAACCATACACGTTCTTGTTTGAGCATGTATCCTATAAACAAAGCAGAAGGATTTTTGTAAAGGAAATCCACAGGGATATTGTTGGTTGTGCTTGAGTGTATTATCTGCATCACAGAATGGTTTGGTTTGGAAGGGACCTTAAATGTCATCCAGTTCCAACCCCCTGCCATGGGCTGGGACACCTTCCGCTGGACCAGGTTGCTCAAAGTCCCATTCATGTGGACTTAGGTCACTTTGGGATTTTTTTGGTTTTGTTTTTCTTTTTCACAAGGTGAATCATTTGCTGCCCAGTTTATACATTCTGCTGCCAAATCTCTGTGAAATACATAATTTGGGTTGGTAAATGCAGGTTTTCAATGAAGAATTGAATCTGAGTATTCTTCAGCAGATCCTTGTTAAGGAGTCTTCCTTAACCTTTTCTGATCATACAACTTTTATGCAGGTGTGTGTGTGTATTAGGAGAAACCTTATCTCAGTGGAGTGCTTTAATGTCTCATGACAGGATGCCCTGAAGTAATCCAGAATATTTGATTTTTCACCCATTTATCTCTACCCAAAGACTGAAAGATTGTTAGAATTCTTTTACTCCATGTTTATATTTCTTCCCCCTTTAACTATGGCTGTTTACATGTCTGTACTTAGAAATGGCATTGTCTGGTTTTTCTGTGAGATATTGTAGAAAAGTAATAGAATCATACAATGAGTTTGGGTGGGAAAGACCTTAAGATCATCTAGTTCCAAGCCCCCTGCCATGGGCATGAGTCTTACGCTAGATCATGTCACTCAAGGCTGTCCAACCTGGTCTTGAACACTGCCAGCTTTTCATTGCCTAGGTAAAGGAGCTAAGGCAACCTTCCCAGAATTTATTGTTCTTCCAAAAGTTGATGGTCACCATTTAATCTTCTAGTTGGGAGATATGTTCCTGTTTGATGAATTTAAAGCCTGAGCTTTCTGCTCTCTTGCTTTATTTATGTGAAAATAAATAAAAACATCTTACATATGTAAGGACTGCTAAATCTTATTTTGGAATTTCTGCTTCTATGTTGAATAGGAACCTCTGGTTTTCTTCTTATTCCTGGTTTTTGCCTTCCATTTTTATGCTGGTGTTATATAATTTCTCTTTACATTACTATGGAGATCTTGTCACATTTGATCTTGGAAACTTGGAGGCAGGTAGAAAGGCAGCTTTTTTAACAATTGCTGTCCATTGTTGCATGTTATTCTAAAGGTGAAGTTTTATATAGTTTTTGATACTCTGTTTTAAAATTGTCTTGGATTTAGGTAACTAAAAGCTTCAAATGTCTTCATACAACAACTTACTAACAGCCAGTATTTAAAAAACAGCAAAAATCATACTGTTGAAGGTTCTTACATTCAGCAGCCAAGCAGTTGCATGAAAAAGATGCTGACTGCATAGTATCAGTTTTGTTTGGTTGAAGCAGTATCCTTCCTTGAGGTCGAAGATGCTGCTAGTTTTTACTGTGCTGGTTGCTTCTGGAGCTGCTAATGAAGCTGGGGTTTATTTCTTAATTTCTGTAGGGATTCTGAATTTTCAGGCAAAGCGTATAGAAAAATCTCTCTTCTTTTGTCTCTTCCAGGTCTAGTTGTCTGATTGGCTTTTCATCAGCCTTTAGGATTAGAGACATAGAGCAAAGTTTGCTGTGTTCTTTTTGCAGTAGTATTTCTTTAAAATACATGACATTATGATATATATAAAAAAAATCCTATTTCTGATTTTTTTTTAATTGTATTTGTCTCCTAAACCAGGCTGAATTCCTAGCAGAAAATGGAGTTTTTATCCAGTTTCATTTATATATAAAAACATTTTGACCCTGAATAAGTAAGAAAATAAGTAGCTTTCAAATCGAACATGGACCTGCTTGAATTACTTGAAAAGAAGGTCTTGCTTTATTTGCTAACCAAATTGAACTGCCTTTTCTCTGAATTTCTACTTGTATATACCAATAATGAGTTCCTGCTCCCTGAGAAATAAAAAAAACCCAACCCAAACTCAAAACCCCAACACACTTTATTGCCAAAAATTTAGTCTATAAAATAATATGTGTAATTTAGATTACTGTGAAGCCGTGCTGTGCCCTTGCCTGCCTTTTTTCAGAATGTACTCTTACCAGGGTAACTGGAAGTATCTCTATGTTATGCAACTCAGCTGAGTAATGGTACAGAAAGAAATTACAAATTTGATGATTTCCTGTTCTGGTGCCACAATTTCTGTTGGGAATTAAGGCTGAAATTATGTACGATGAACATCCTCAAGGGTGTGGAAAGACCACAGAAATAAAGCAGATGATAACATTTGTTGTTCAGAAGGTTCTGACAGTGTTTATCTGAAAGAAGTTCGGGATGCTAAATGCTGAGGTTTATACTTCAGACAGATAACCAAGGTGCAAAGGCAATAGGAGGCTTTTTCTTTGGTTCTGACAGATTCCAGCCTGGCGACACAATGCTTGAAACCACCATTTATTGAGTGTGTATATTAATTTGCTAATACAATGCTGTCATAACAGAATGCGAAGTCATAGTGTATGTTGTGATGTAGATACATATTCAGGCCTATATCAAGATTTTAGCTCCATTCTCAAGATTTTACCTCCGTTCTGGAGGTGAAATAATAAGTACAGTTACTTTTTTTTTGAATATGTCTACTTCGTAATTTAGTTTGCTATCTTGTAAATACAGGCTTAGAAACTACTGAGAGATGCCAAATACTGAGCGTGGTCAAACTTAAAAGAATTATTCTAGATGTAAACAGCTCTTTTTCTCCTTAGCAAGTTTAAAAATACTAAGAACAATGTTACAAGGTTTAGTAACATTCCCTGGTTTATGTGCTAAAATATATTGTCGTATGTTTGTGTTACGTCTTTGTAATCCACCAAAGGCCTTTTTCACAAACATAGAGACTACATGTTGCATAGTCATCTTTGAAACTTCATTTAAGACGTAATGTGTTGAGTGCTTAGCAAGTGCAGAGTGGTTAATATCAGGGATGCTCAAGTCTCCAGTCTCTTGAGCACACCCAGAAAAAGAGGGATGAGAACTGTTCTCCCCTCTGCTTAAGCTTGATAACTAAAGTCATAAATTCACATTCTTAGGCCAGCTAAATTAATTGTCTAGGTGAGAGCTTGGTAAAAAAATAACTTTAAATAGGATTGGTTAAACAAAGCATGTGTATTATGTCTTGATTTGGAAGTAAAGAGCAGAAGAGAGACTAGTATGGGGAGTCACCCTTTTTTGCAGTCCAAGTTGAGTGGAAAGAAGGTGACAGCAGTTATGAAGCAGTGCCTGAGCATGTGAAAAAGTGAGGGAGAAGGGAGAAAATAATATTGAGCTATTAAATGGAATTTAAAATTTGAATAGTTAAGGGAAATCAATCTCCTTTGCTCTGTGAAGGTAGAGGGGAGTACTGAACAGCCTTCTAGCAACATAGCCTCGCAGAGCAGCTAAAATTTCATCTAGTTAGTCATCAGAAAACTGATACCAAAAGTAAATGCCATCTTAAGTCATCTTCACAGCGATGAACTAACACAAAGCAATAAAATCTCAGTACTGTATTTAACTAAAAGGCAGTTGACACCTCTACAAAATCTGGTTGTGGAGTACATGCAATGCCATCTGCGACATAGCTGCGTCTAACAGTTTACAGAACATCTTAGCAGATGAAATTTTTAGATGACCCTGATGAGCTGTCCAAGCTGTGAGTTGCACAGAGACATTCAGCTTCCGAAAGCATTAAAGTTAGGTCTGTTTGCTATCAATCATACTCAGCCTGCTGTTCAAATGGTGCCTAAGCCCAGGCTCTGTCACATAGTTTCCTCATTTCATAGAAAAGAGAGATCATTTGCACCTGCTTATGGATCTCGTTAACATGACTCCTGAGGAAGCTCCAATAAGGATTTTCAGCATAGTGATCTTTCTGCTGTTCTTTGGAAATCCTGTCCTTTTATACAATCAGCTTTTTGCAGTGTGAATAGACAGCCAACTGCTTATCTTACAACAAGTAGGAGCCATGCTAGCAATGTCTATCAAAGCTATGTATAATATGTTAAACTCAGAATTTCCTAGTTAAGTAATCTGTGGGACAGGGGGCTGGTTGTTTTTGCTGATTGGATGTTTTGTGGAGAGAAAAGAAGAACCTTTGGTTTGCTAAAAAGCCCCTGCCTCCTGTTGGGCTTGCGACTGTTTTCTTCTGGCTGAATCAAAGGGTAGAGCGTAGCAGCCTAGTTTAGCATCCAAAATGATACCTACATTTTATGAACTCCCTGCCAAGCAACAACAACTACAACAAAAGGCTTTATTTTTGATTCTGGATGGAAAAGACCTTGATCCTTAGAGGCTAAAGTGGATGCAAACTTTTTTGACCAGTCAGCAGAAGGGTTAAAGAGACAGAAGTACAGAACCGTGTTTGGCTTGCTGCTTTCTTTAATATATCTCCTAGTCTTAAGTGCTGTAGAGAAAGATGTGTTTTGAGCCTTATTTAAGATTACCTGCACTGTTACTGGAGGTGTGCCTGCAGCTCAGTGGAGGGTACATCTGATTCTTGCTGTGTGCTGGCTGCAGTTGTTGGCTAGGGAGTTGTGCTGGTGGTTCTCAGATCCTGGCTCTGCCAAGAGTCCTCCGGCACAGATTGAGGAAGGGCAGAGATGGGGTAATGGGTAGAGGGGAAGGAGATTTTTCTTGTTGCCAGCTATTTGCCAGCTCAAGAGGACTTACTGTGTGTCTGTGCCTTACCAATAAAAAAAAGTAATTCTGAGATTGGCTGTGATACCTGAAGTCCAGTTTAGTGTGGTGTGCCACCTGCTGCAAACTTTTTAAAGCTTCAGGCTTAAGTAAATGTGAAAAGTGTTTTGCATGGCACATTGTCTTCCTTTTGAAATAATCTGTAAGATTTTCTAATGATCGTTATGTTCCTGACTAGAACAGGAGAATTTTGTTTCAAATTGTGTGATTTTATTGTAAGATGTAGTACATGCCTCAGTAGATCAAACTGACTTTCTTCAGGCAAGGGTAAGTACAGTGTTTTTAAAACTTTCAAGTGCTTGTTCTGACAGTTTTAAATAGCAGAGTTAGGTGGAGGTTCAAAGTTGGAGACAGCACCTAAGTTAGCTAATAGAGAAAATACTGAAGGCTCAATTTCCAGATTAATCTCACTGGGGAATCCTGGAAGTCAGACAAGAGATGTCAGAGATTTTTTCTATAGACATCAGTTTGATAAGAAGAATGAAAACGAGTAGATTAAAGTATTTTTCTGATTTTTGTATGTATTGAATATAAAGGCACAGAATCCATTTCTCAACATATTTTTTTTTCTTTTAATGCTGTTTGTCCAGATTGTTGTTGAATTCCTGCCGTGATTATAGTTGATCTAGCAATCTCCAAATGTTCCTCTTTCAGGAAAAAACTTGCCAGTTTCCTGATGCCATTCTTTGTATATGATTGCAGGAGTGGGCTTCCTGAAAGGCTGTGATCACTTGGTCTTAAACCCTAGGAAGCAAAAATCTTTTGCTTAGGAAGGAAAAGATTTTTGAACCTTGAGGAAGGTTTTGGTTTAGCATCTGTATTGCCACTTGGCGATGAGCAGTAGTCATACAATATAGCCATTGAATGGTGACTGACATTACACCTGTGGGGAACTTCTCTGCCTGTGTGTGGATGTATCTGTCAGCATGGACAAATTGCATGTATGTACAAAGCATGTATCTTAGGATTTATAACTTTACTTATAAAAGCAAATAAAGTTTATTTATAGAAATAAAAGGAGCTAACAGGCTGAGAAATAGCTAGTGTTAAAAAAACATATAAATATGTATGCTTTATTTGTTAAAGAGGAATACTGGGACACCTAAATAGAGAGTATGCGCGAGATATGAGGCACCGCCACATCTCTTAAAAATCTGTTATGATTTCTAAGATTTTGGGTACTTTTTAGATTACCTAAGAAGACTTATCAGTTTTGCTGGGAAGTGAAATCACAAACCATACATAGATTTAGAAACTGTTATTTCAAAATTCTTTTAATGAGGTTTTTGTGGGGTGGGACACTAGGGTGTATTTAAAGATTTTGCAGCAATAGGCCAGAGATGTCTTTTTCTCTTCCTCTCCTTACTTCTCCACTCATGGTCCAGTCTTTCATGCAAAAAGATTTTGTGGTGCAGTTGACATATTCTTTAACATCTTTTCATGGTTTTGATAATTAGAAATGGTCTGTTTGATATCAGTAGAAGAATTATCTATATAATTAAATCAACTCTAAAACCTTCAAAATAGGTATGTGGCTTTTATTGGAGGTGAGTGGATGTTATGTTTGAAGTGGTAGAAAAACTGGTTGCAGCCTGCAATCTTTTATGGCCCCAGGTTAACTGGTTTTGGTGGGAAGGAAAAAAAAGTTCTCCCCTGGATTTGAGACTATAATTTTGCCGGAACGGTGATGTATTTTGAGGTGAACAAGAGCTTTCGTGAACAAGCTAGACTGTCTTGAAGCAAGGGCTACATGGCATTCGTTGTGCTCTCAATCGAGTCTTGCTGGAAGTTTGACAAGTAACAAATTTGACGCCTTTAAATTGCTTTCAGTGACATTTTTCTGTAATTCTATGTTGTGTTTTCCTGAAAGTACTGAAAAGAAGGGAATAGAAGGTAGCCTCAAGCTGCTGTGAATGAAGATGTAAGCAGAAGTATTGATAGGTGAAAGGGAGATTTGCAGCTCTGCATTTTGTATAATATTTGCACATAATTGTGCAACCTGTTTTGGAAATGCATTAGACTGCACATAACTTGCAAACTCTTTCCCCCCAGCTTCTAAGGTGTCTTTAATAAACGGTGTTAATATGGAAACACTATACCCTTGGCTGAAAATAAAAAAAAAAATTGATATTTTTATAATTACAAATTAAAACTTTCTAAAATTTGTAACAGTTATTGAATAAATCAGCCCTGTAGTAATGCTGAATGACTGTGGGGTTTAATTACAGTGCCCTTTTGATTCCTTGTATGGAGAGGGATTTTTTTTTTCCTTTTCTGAAGTAAGTCAAGCATATAGAGGCTTTTCTAGTAAGTAGAGTGATTGTGTTGTAGTGTGTTTTGGTGTGTCATTGTTGTTGTGTGTCTCCCCCCTGTTTTTTTGTGTAAATTGGATGGTTTAGTCACATCACAGGACTCAACCCACTCCCATGAGTCCAGTGGTGACGGAAACAAATCATATGCCTAGGCGTGAGTTGTGGCTTTTGCTTGTGTCTGAGGAAAATACACTGAATGTCACATTTTAGTGAACCTTTTGCATAACATGTTCCCTAGGAGAATTTTACCTGAGTTACTTCTTTCCTTTTTTCTTTTTTATTTTTTTTAATCTTAGTTTAGGCAGTAAGTGGTTGAAGAAGCAGCCATGTGCCTCCAAAGCTGTAAAAACACTCACTTGGTATTAGGCTGAGAAACCTAAATGCTTGTCCTGTATGTTACTATTGCTTGATAGAACATTTTGGGTACCAGTTAAGTTTCTGGTTTTATTGAGAGTCTGAGTTTGTTTACTAGAGGTACATTACATTATGGATTGCCAAAGTAGCCTGACTTTTGAATTTCTCTATCATAGAAATCTTTACAAGGGATAGTCTGTGCTAAACTACACCTTTAAAAGCAACTGATTGATCTAAAGACTGAGTTTTCCATGCCATAAAGAGTGATGCATCACTCATCACAAGCCAGCATTTTCTGCCCAGAATAACTGCCAGTACCCTCTGGAAAAAGAGGCTAAGAACAGGTTATGCTCCCTGGGTATGAAGAATTAAAACAAAAGAATATGAGCTTATTTGTCATGTAGAAGTTGTGATTTCCAGTTGCTGGTAGCGCTTTTCTTCTTGTCTGCCTAGTGCAGATTTTTTTATTCTTAAACCTCAGGCTGTGATTTCCTCTGAATTGAAGTGTAGGCAAATTCAGAATACGTCATTATTCTAATAGAATATCCCAAAGGAAACACCAGGTTTTGTTGGACGTTGTCAGTTGGTTCTTGTAACTACGCTATGATGACTGGCCACGTCTGGAGACAAAAGGACTACTATGCTTCGGTGGTGTTTCTTTTGGGAGAATTGATATGGAGAAACAACGTTGAGCAGCTGAAGAATTTGAACCAAGCAGATAGGACAGTAAGGTCCACAAATCAGCATACTGTTTTTCTGGCTCCAGTGTCCCATGTAGGGATCCATGTGCCTGTATACCACAGATTTGATGCTCTGTAGTTCACCACAAAATTTTTCTCTGTAGAATTATTACAGTTATAAAGATAAGACTGAGGTTCTGGCAGTGACATTTGATTGAGAAGTAGCTGAATGAAGCTTTAAGTAAGATAAATGTTACATTGCTAGAAAAAAAAAAGACCTTCAAGGAACTGATCAGGGTGTTGGCCTTTCAGTTCCCTGAAAATCATTTTCTAACAGGTTCTAGAGTAATGTGATATTTCAGATGCCTGTGACATAGCTGTTTGTGGCTGTGCAAGTAGTGTCCCTCTGGCAGCTTGGTCTGCTTGGTTCTGACATAGACAGATGTTTGGAAAGACTGGAACATCTAACAGATGCTATGAAATTCTTTACAAGTACAGTTGGTAGATACTCTGGTGATACAGGAAACACAGAATTAGCTTTCAATGCAATCTCTCTTCTGTGCATGTAATGTTGATCTTCAGAGATTGATGATAAAATAAATGAAACAGCTGTCCTGTTTCTGCATTGTTATTTTGATTCCGTTTAAATTAGTAGGGAAATGAAGCAAGATCTTGCCTAAATCCCATGATCATTTACATTTAAATAATCTACTGTTTAGCTGTCTTGCAGAAAAAAATGTTCAGGTATGACTTTGGTATTCTCTGTAGAAAACCAGCATGTGTTCACTGTGTTCATTAGACACCTAAATTGTGCTAGATGCAGAATACAGAAACAGAGTGCCTGTGGTTCCAGTGTGGCTGGTACGGAGAAGACAGGAACTCCATGGAGTGAGATTTGGATACTCCTGAGTTCCATGCCTAAATTATATAGTGTAAATTCCTTTTTGGGTATTTGTTTCTTCACCATAGAATAATAGAATTGATTAGGTTGGAGAAGACTTTTAAGATCAAGCCCAACCTTTACCCCAGGGCTGCCAAGTTCGCCTCTGAGGGCCTCATGTACATGTTTTCTGGACATTTCCAGGAACAGTTGTTCCACCGCCTCTCTGGGCAGCCTGTTCCAATGCCTGACCACCCTTTCAGTGAAGAACTTTTATCTAATGTCTCATCTAAACCTCCCCTGTCACAGCTTGAGGCTGTTACCTCTTGTTCTATCGCTTGCTCCTTGGGAGAAGACAGCGACCAGCTTCTAGCTCCATCTTCCTTTCAGGTAGCTGTAGAGAGCGATAAGCTCCTCCCTGAGCCTTCTCTTCTCCAGACTGAACACCCCCAGGTTCCTCAGCCGTTCCCCATCACACTTGTGCTCCAGACCCTTCACCAGCTCTGTTGCCCTTTTCTGGACCTGCTCCACCACCTCAATGTCTCTCTTGTAGTGAGAGGCCCAGAACTGAACACAGGACTTGAGGTGCAGCCTTACCAGTGCCCAGTACAGGGGGGTGATCACTGCCCTGGCCCTGCTGGCCACAGTATTGCTGATACAGGCCAGGATGTTGTTGGCCTCTTGTCTGCCTGGGCACAAGCTGTATCATGTCCAGCTCCACCAGTCAGTACCTCCAGGTCCTTTTCTGCAGAGCAGCTTTCCAGCCCCTCTGCCCCAGTCCTGTAGCATTGCATGGGGTTGGTGTGGCACAAAAGCGAGACCCAGCAGTTTGCCTTGTTTAGCCTCATGCAATTGGTTACATCCTATTGATCCAGCCTGTCCAGATCCCTTTGGTTAGTGACTGTCTTTCTGTTGCACAATGTATAAATTAAACAAATATTTTAGGTATTATATCGTTACAATAATAGTGTTGCATTAAATTACAATTTTGTGCCAACATGTTGCTCAGAACTTTTGTGAAGCTTTGTTTCACTAAAAAAATGGAGTTTTATTACTATCAGCACTTGGTATCTGTGTCTACATTAAACTTCACTTCTGTTTATCTCAAATTCAGAAAAGTGTCTATAAAGGATAGCCCATTTCTGCAAATCACTCTCTTGCAGACATGTCAAGTTTTCTACTAGGGTACTGCTGCTGTTCACTTTTTAGTGTTAGTCCCCATGAGTGTAGTGCCAGATTCAGACATACAAAGAATAGCCCATATCCATATCATAGTTTAGATAGTTTTGACAGCTGTCAAATACATACTTTTTTCCCTACCTCAATGTTACAACATATGCTACTCCCCAAGGGAGACAAAAGCTTTCTGTGGATAACCTTATTGCTTGGCTTCTGTTGAGATGGCTGAGTGCTGCTGAACTGTGTTCTAAAAATTACTGTGGCATATAAGCCTGTACATTCACTCATGTGTCTACTGTTGGGCTTTTCCAGAATCCTTAATGTGGCTGACAGAGCAAAAGTAATTGAAATGAATACCTTTGCATGTTGTCACTGTAGCTCCTCACCTACTGTTCAGCTCACTGTTGTATCTCCATTCTCCTCACTAAGTGTCTAATTATGTTAATAGACTTTCTGACACTTTTTTCCCCAATTATGAAGTGGTTGTCTGATGGCATGTAGATGAACTAAAAGACCTGATCATGCTCAGAAGTGAGCAACTGCCATGACAGAAGCTACAGGTTATAGCAAGGATCTGCAGGACTCAGTAAAAAATAGTGGGCAAAGTTTTAGATACTAGTACCAAGATATTACGGTGAGAAGGTGTATGGTTATGTGGCACTGGGAATTTAGTAGGTCTGTCAGTACTCACTGATGGAGCAGAAACTTTTAGGGATGAAAACTGCACTGAGTCAAATTCCTTTCTTATTTAAACAATGTTAATTTGATGTTTGTGAGTGTGTTGCTTTTTTCTTTCTTATTCTTTCAGTGGTGATTATGTAGGAGAGAAAATCTAGTCTATCGCTTTGGTTGTTCTAAGTAGAAGGGTTATTTTGAGATAGAAGTGATAAATCTAATTATTTGTATTTTAATTAGTTCTTATTATTTTCTTTCTAGGGGCTGACAATATCAGGAAGTACTGGAGTCGTTACTACCAAGGATCCCAAGGAGTAATATTTGTATTAGACAGTGCCTCCTCTGAAGATGATCTAGAAACTGCTAGGAATGAACTGCATTCTGCCCTCCAGCACCCACAGTTATGTACTTTGCCGTTTTTAATACTGGCCAATCATCAAGACAAGCCGGCAGCTCGCTCCGTACAAGAGGTATGTTAATGTGGCAGTGTTTGTCTGTTTTTATTTGCTATCTGCACATCACTGACCCAGTATAAATTATTACCCTGACATCGTAGTTATGGACTGGCCTCAGTTACTCTTCATTGTAAGTATGCAGACCAAGAACAGTCCCAGCCTCTAAGAACTTAGTCCAGTGCACTTTGTGCAGGCTTAGTTGTTCTGGAAAGCAGCCAAGTAATACTTGGATGCAAATGGTTCTCGTGCTTTCACCATATTTTGCTTAAGGGAAAAAAGGCATCTACTCTTATCAAATGCTGCTGGGACAGTGATTTTTTTGTTAATCTTGTTTTTTTGTTTGCTGTTAGTTTTAGTCTTGCGCTGTTCCATTTCTCTGTTCTTTGAAACTGCTTAAAGCAATATATCGTAGCCATAAGTTGTCTTTTATGTAAAACGTTTTTTCTGAGCTGCCATGTACTGATGTGGAAGCAGAGTTGCAGTTTGTTCTGAAGTCCTTAACTTGTTCTGATTTTCTTCATTAAGGAGTAATGTCTTTGTCTAACTTGTAGCTATCACGTAGTAAATGATATAATTGTTCTATTCGGTATTCCTTTTGCTTTTAACTTTCTGAAAAATTCATCGACATTCCTATTATGTCACATACATTTGAGGAAATGCTGAAAGTTACTGATTCTTCATGAGAAGCTCTCTTTATTCTGAAGTTTGTAGGAAGAAGTTATGATTTGGTTGTGTCATTCTGTTCATGAATGTCATATAAAGGACTCTTCCTATTAAAGATTGTATGTGAAATCGGTTTGTTCTGTGAGTGGTGTTTTTTATTACAGCAGAGTGAAAACTAGTTCAGCACCTTGCTGTGTGGCTGCATTTTATTTAAACTTGGTGCCTTCTCAGATGCACTTTGTCTAAGATATTAAAATGATCTTTTTGAAGAATGCCAGTCAGTTCAGTGCAAAACTTACTGATCTGTAGGATAACTGGTATTTGTACAGTATAGTTATACGTACTTTCTGTACTGCTTTATTGCTATTCATACCTCTTTTCTTAGTCAAAAGAAATAGTGGATAAGAAGTTAAGCTTATTACGTGTTAAGAAGGAGAAGTGTAAATGTGACTGGAGAACAGCAATGTTTTTAATATGAGAGCAAAAGAATAAGCAATAACTGTGTAGCTACACTGTAAAATGTTTTATGAAATTGTTGGCCCTTTCCTCCAAAAATCTGTGCTGAGGAAAAAGAAAGAATACAGGAGATGGCAGGGGGAATTTGGATTTAGTTACAAGTTACATAAAAAAGTAAACTGGAATAATGCAGGGATAGAAGTTACAAGTTTGATGTTTTATTCCTCTAAAAACAGATTTAGGAAGAAGTATTTAAAGGAGATGTAATGCAGATTTTTAGATATCAGTTTATTTATTTCCTGTAGTTTATTGTGCACTGTAAAAGCAAAGCACATATTCCTAAATCTTCCACTTAAAAACCTAATAATATTCTGAAACACGACTGGTTTCATTTTATTAATACAAATATACGCAAGGTGTTTTGATTTTTACTTTTTTTCATAAAGCAATATAGATTACAGTTTCCATCAATGGAAACGCTTTTTTTACATGATTTAAGATTTTTTTTTTACTATTTTTTCTTTTTTAAAATGCCCAACTTGGTTTAAAGTTAACTGAGGATTTTGATTATAAATAATGTTCAAGAAATGTTCCTTTCCTGTTTTCATAAGAAGAGTGACTATAATGCCAGTTACTTTGTTTTACAACAAATTGTACATGTAACTCTCTGTTTTGGAGTCCGGCCCACATGAGTAGGCTTGAGCCTGAACTGAATCTTTTGCGTATTTAGAGTTAGCATTTCTTCTCTTTTATTGGCAGTACTCTTATTTTCTGCTCATCCATCATTACCAACTACTTGATATCTCAGCAAAAGAGTAGATCTTTACATGCTTACAATATCATTTAAATATGTTTCTGCTGGATGCCCTTAAAAAAATAATAATCTTTCAGTATATTATCATAGCAAACAAATCTTGATTGCTTTGAGTCTTTATGAAATGCTGAATGCAAGAATTTTGTTAAATGCTTACAGCTTATGCATATTTTCAGGAAAAATAATCCTCTATCAAAAGCTCTGTATATGTCTTTGAAATGCTTTACTTAAGAATAGTAGTGATCAAAGTTACAAAAACAGCTAAGGAGCATGCCACAAAGTTGTTCTTTTGTCCCTGAAAAAAGTGATGTCTTAATGTTTGCTGTGTATGGAAAGTGGGATTGTTATTTGGTCAGTATGGCTGATGTTAAAATAGAAATTTCTTGCTTTCCCAGAGTCTTTGCTGTGCTGTTGTCCTCATTATAAACATTGGAAATGAAAGTAAAATGCTGAATCATAAGACCTTCCCTTATTTCAAAAAAAAGCATATTTAGGGATTTAACAAAACTAATGTTAAGCATTAAGTGTTTTATTAAACATTTTAGCAGAACTAAGTCCATTAATTATGGGTACTTCCTTGCTTTTTTATGTACCAGAAGACAGAGGAAATTTAGAAGTATGTATGCATTCTTCTATGCAACAAATTGCCTTAATGCATCTGAAAGGACTCCTTCGAGTATAATTAAAGAAAATGTCTGAGTTGAGTGGTGCATAATAGGAATTATAGAAAAAATATTTATCTACAACAAAAATCCCTCACAAAACTGTACAAGTGCCAGGCAGTTTCTGCAGCAGATGTTAGTTATATTTATTGTTGGGGAGTACAGTTGTTTCAGTTTTCCAAAATTTCCTGTTTTATTTTAATGTGTTTTCTCTATGCTTTGCTTAGGTAGAAATTATACTGTAGAAGCTGCACACTGTTAAGGAATGTCATGAGTCAGTTCAGAACTATAATGGCTATTTGTAAGAATATCTAAATAACTTGTTTAATTTATGAAATGCAATTTAACCTAATTAATTTTTTAGGCATGATTGGAAAGTATATTTCATATTATTGAAGTTATCAGGAAAAATTACAGGAGAAGCTAAGTTAAAATACTAATAAGTAAACGTAAACCTTTTTTCCTGTGTTCCGTTGCTGGCTGGCTATTCCCTAGTTTTTTCTTTTGTTGGGTTTTTTTTTATTGTTGTTTTTTTTTTTGTTTTGTTTTGGTTTTTTGTTGTTTTTTTTTAATTTTGAAATGAAATCAAGAAAGTAAACTTGACATTTCATTCTAGAAACCATAAATTAGGATGCCAATTTAAATGTTGTGCCTATTACTTCTCTTATGTCAGCTTCTGTGGTGTTTATGTCCCAATGTCAAAGTCACTTGTGATTTTTGTTGTTCCTGTGACAGTAGCACTTATTTAAGTGTTTTCAGATAGCTGCTAAGTGGTTTCAGCTGAGCCATGGTGAAATAAAGACTGCACATATTAACCAGACTGTAAACCTCAGACAGAAGTATATGAGTTGATGGGTACGCTGCAAAATTTTTAGGCTAAAATCACAGTGATGAAGATTAATCCTATATAAGTCAGTTCTGGCTGCTGTTTTGGAAATCTCCTGAATTAGTGAATAAAAAGAGTTACGAGTGAGAATAAATTTAGTTACTTAGCAGATGGAAGATGGTAGCGTATCAGTTTGGCCACTGTTTCCTAAATACAGGGTGCAATTCTGAAACAGTGTACCTAATTACATATATAAGTATCTTGGTGATGGGATATGCTTTTGCTTTTCCATTACAAAAGTGCTTCTGATCATAACAACTGTTTTTGATTAGTCAGATTTCTGTTAAAAGCTTTGAATATTAGAGGAGATTTATGGTGATAAAAATGCTGTAAATTGCTTTGCAAGGGAACAGCAGCATTACTTTGATTACCAACTGGTCGATTTTTATTTTGGAATTTGTGCTGCTTTGTGCAATAGTATTGGAAGCTGGATATTGCAGTGGATTCCTGTGATTTGAACCAGTATGCAAGCTGAGAGTTGCTTTCCTCCAAGGCCAGAGCAGTATTTCAGAATTGCAGATAGGATGCATTGGAAGTTGTCCATAGCCACTGTATTTTAGGAACAGGCTATGATGAGCAAACAAGCAGTCGTCTGGATCTGTTGTAGACTTGTGGAAGCCATGAATGACTGGCCGAAGGAGAAACACAGTTGGATCAGGAGGCTTTGCCAGTTCAGCTGTGAAGCTGCTAGGTGTTTGGTAGCCTGTTGGTTTTGGGGAGTTTCTTTGGTTTTTATATTTAAGGCTGTTTTCAAGATTGTTACTGGACTAGATGATCATTCTAGGTCCCTTCCAACTGCGCTATTGTAGTCTAAGATCACATATGTAAATTCATGCATAGAGTATAACCATTTGCTGGGTTTTCTTTTACTTATCTGAAAGTGCAGGCAGTTAATGGATTTCTTTTATACATAAAAGTTGCTGACCACTAGTACCAGGGGACGCCATTGAATATATGTTCTAAATTAGCATTTTAAAAAATGCTAGAACTTTTAAAACACAAGTTTGCTAGTAGACAGGATATCAAAAGTCTTCTCAGTCTATTTTAAGATTGTATTGTCTTTCTAAATACTGTTGTCAGGAAGATAGGTAAAAAAGTAATGACTGCACTGATCACAAGTGCTTTTTTTCCTTGTCCACAATTTCTTACTTTATAGTTGTGATACTGATACGTGTGTGAAACTGCAGAGGAAGGTCTCTCACATATTCCTTTTGTCTTCGACAAAGCTAGAATAAAAATATCTTTGAATTACAAACAATGTTTTCAGAAGCAAGTGTGAAAAGTTGATCCCAGCTTTACTTAGATTGTGATGTATTTATCTGAGAATATTTTTATGCATTTTGATTTTGAATCACAGGCAGTGTTTAATTTGGTTTTCTGCTAGCAGAAAAGTGGAGGATGACTCTCGTGAAAAGAGCCACCTTAGGGATGTAAGGGCTAATAATCTGTTATCCTGCCAGTTTCTTCTCTGTTGTTTATGTCTGGAAACAATTTTGTAGATAAACAGTGTCTTTTTCATGCCTTAAGAGTCTTAAAGCTAAATAACCACTGCAGGAGAATGTCCAGGTTTGTCAGTATCTGCGGAAGCTCTTACTGGTGCTGGGGGGCTGGAGCACACTTGAAACTGCGCTGTCTGGGCCTGCTGATGCTTTATGGCCCAAGTTGACTGCATATGTCAGGCATAATTCCAATGTGTTATTACTTCTTTTTATTTTGGCGTCTTCATAATATTTTGCCATAGTTCAAGCCTTTTGTAGTTTCAGCTAGTTAGGGGAAAATGTGTGTTTTTTTTTTTTTTTTGGAAATCTTGTCAATGTAACAGTTGTAGACGTAACTTAACTGGAAGACTTTTGAACAGTGACACGTGAGGAGGTTTATCTTCAGTGAGCATGCATGAGCATATCTCAGCTAACAGTTTTGAGCAGATAATGCCTCCAGCAGCAGACACTACAAAAACTTAGCCCAAAACGAAGAATGAAAATGGGAGTTCTCTCTGCATCCTGTCCCATCCTCAGCCCGGCTAAGCCTCTCAGATTAGTTCACCTATCCGAATTCTTAAGGACCAGCTGTTGCAAATCTGTGTCCTTTATGACAAAGACATGCATAGCAAAATTAAATCAGGGGTAGATTTTTGGTTTCTCAAGAAACTGTTCCCAAAACTATTTATCTTCAGATTACTGCAGAAAATAGCCAAAATATGGATTCCTACCCTGTTTTGAGATCATAGTGACCTTAATGACCTTAATATTTGCAATCCCCTCACTGCAAATACTTCTTCTCGTCCAAGGTGTATCCCCTGATATTTGAAGATTGTTTTGGAGCTGGACTCTGCTATTTTGAGTATTGGCTGCTTCCTTCACAACTGTGGCCATTGCAGGAACAGAGGAGTTATTTGTCAGACTTCAGTTATGAACACATTTGCAGGAGAGGAGGACATTATTAAACTGATACTTAGGAAATATTAATTCTGCCTTGTTTAGAACAATGCAGAAGCAACTCCTATTTACATGTGTCATAGGAACTCCTGTTCTGATTAAAGAATTTCTTCAGACCTGTTAGGAAGATGTTTTAGATACAAAAAGATTCTGAAATAAAATAATGTAAATCAAACGCAATATACAAACAATTTAAAAAGTAATCTGTGCGTAGATTCACGTCCCAGCTATATGTGAACAGCAAAACAAATTCATCAGTTTCATACAGTCGCAAGACTGTTCAATGTAAATATTTAGCAGGTCATGTTTGCCTTAATCATTGCATAGTTAAATGATCATAGGAATAGCAAGTTGGGTAGTAAATATTTATTACTGCAAAATGCAAGTGACCATATAAAGAAATTAAAATGAGAAACTGAAAATCTTGGAAGAAGCTGGATTTGTCTGTTCTCTTTGAGTCCTGGTATGGGAGGAAATAATGGTGAGCAAAAAAGAAATTAAGATGTTCTGAAAAGGAGCTGTAAAATTATTTTAAAGGGTTTTTAAATTAATTTGTCTAGAATAGCCCTCTTTTTCTGAAAATCCATTTGTAATTAATGGTGACATGAAGAATCCCAGAAGTGAGAATAATTTTTATTTGCTTGGATTTCTGTTTAAATTATGCTTTACTGTAAGCAAAACCGTGGCAGATAAAAATCCCAATATATTTTTATTAGATCAAAAGAACATTTGGAATCGTTGATAACATTTAGATGGATAATGCAGCTTACAAATAACTGTGGTATACCAATGTATATGGCTCACTTAACAAAGAAAAGTGTATCCCTGAATAGTGAATTCCTAGTCCTGCTCTTGACAAATAAGTAAGTACTGCATTCAGCTCTGGGGCCCCCAGCATAAGAAGGATGTGGACCTGTTGGAGTGAGTCCAGGGGAGGGCCATGAAGATGATCAGGGGGATGGAGCACCTCTCCTGTGAAGAACAGCAGAGAGAGTTGAGCTTCTTCAGCCTGGAGAAGAGAAGGCTCAAAGAAGGCTCCTCTCAGGGAGGCCTTAGAGCAGTTTCCAGTACCTAAAGGGGCCAGCATGAAATCTGGAGAGGGACTTTGCAAGGACAGGCAGTAACAGAACGAAGGGGAGTGGCTTTAAACTGACAGAGGGGAGATTAAGATTAGATATTACGAAGAAATTCTTGACTGTGAGGGTGGTTGTCGTGGTTTAAGCCCAGCTGGTAACTCAGTGCCACGCAGCCGTTCGCTCACTCCCCCAACCCACTCCCAGAGGGATGGGAAGGAGAGTCGAAAAAATGTAACTCCCATGGGTTGAGATAAGAACAATCCAGTAACTACGGAATAACACAAACCGCTACTACTACCACCAATAATAACAATGATAAGGAAAATAACAAGGGAAGAGAATACAACCGCTCGCCACCCGCCCACCGATACCCAGCCTGAACGAGCAGTGATCTAACCCTTCCGGGTAACTGCCCCCAGTTTATACAGTGGGCATGACGTGCCATGGTATGGAATACCTCTTTGGCTAGTTTGGGTCAGGTGTCCTGTCTCTGCTTCCTCCCGGCTTCCCTTCCTCCCTGG
>WYDI02017728.1:0-26241 GCA_009867235.2 Psittacus erithacus | reverse complement strand
TTCTCCTCCCCATCCCTCCGGGAGTGGGGGGGGGGGTGTGGGAAACAAGCAGGTTACATGCTTTTCTAATTTACGACTAAGCTTAAACCACGACAGAAAGAAAAGCAAAACAAACGATGCTTCTGCATACATCTTTCATCTCATTACACAGGAAATATTCAATGTATGAGTAGTACTAGCAGTCAAAATAAAACTAAGATTAAAGAATTAAGCTGAGGAAGAATAGATGGTGTTGTCATCATGTATACTTTCCTGAAATTCAAAACAGTCAGCAGACACTCAGTGCTAACTATAGCTGAACTTGACTGTTTCTTTTCTGGATACTGCATTTTGAAGTTCTGAATCCCTCAATGTCAATACAGCTTCTAATTCCCTCAAGAAACACACAATAGCATTGCTAAATCTTTTAGCAACCAAGAATTCTAAAAGAAATGTCATAGTGTTCTGCAATCTAAGAGACCTCCTTGAGGTCCTGCACACAAATATTTTAAAGAGAGAAGAGCTATTTTAAAAAACTTGATTTGTAATGCTGTGTCTCAGCTACAGGGAAAAATAAAAAATTACTAATAACCTTTGAACTCAAGCGAAATAAGAAAAAGGGTAATATTCACTAAACAGTTAATTAGATTGAGCTTGGCAGACAATCCCTAGAGCTGAATTCAATGCAACATGTTACAAAGGAAGTGTCAGGCTAAATTCCTTGAAAATGACTGTGAAATTTGGAACTACTGCTACATAAGATTCCTAGCAATTTTTCTTACAGACCCATGTAATAATGGTTAGCTTCTTAATGTACAAATATTCTGAAAGAATTTTATTTACAGGAGGCAAAAAGGATGGTTCAATTCATAGCAGCAAGAAAAGGTGATCTAGTAGGCAGACTAAGTGCAGGCACAGACAGAAAGGTCCAAGCATAACATGGGCAAAAATATAAAAGGCAGGGGTGGGTGATGGCTGTAAATGTTGCATCAGGGTCAGAGAAGAGTCTGCTTGAGATATTAAACTTTAACTAGTATTCTAAGTGTCAGAAGATAGTCATCTATGTGGCCGTGCATTGTTATTGCTCTTCTTAATAGTGTTAGCCATCTACCAGCTGCCGTGACATGTGAAAGTCAGAAGTGATCATAGTGTCTGTAGTTTGTTTTTCGCATCAGTATGAATTCTTTCTAGTGTGTGTATCAAGTCTTCCTTTGCAATCCTTCACATGCAGCTGAAAGGTTCTCCTTCCTTTTCATTGTTTCAACTGAGTTTGTCTTAAGAAATAAGTTTACTTGACTATATAGCTCATAATACAGATTTACTAAATAAACCAACAATAGGTTATGGGAAGCACCTTATCTAGTTAATGACTTGGTGAATTTTATCCAATTAGGACAAAAGACATCACAGCACAAAAAACAAGGAGCTCAAATTCAGTGAGATATAACCAACTGGGACAGGATGCATGAAAAGTCTTGACAGTAAAAATTTCAGGAGTATACTTTTAACTTCTAGATCAGTCACTTCCTTTACAATCTGCCTGAGATTGAATTGTTCACAGAAAACGTAGCATAAAATGTTATGAGCTAACTTTTCCCTAAGAAAGATATTTCAACCCAGGCTGATTGCAGCAATGAAAACTAATCTACTTTTTTTAAAAATAGGACATATTTCCCAAGTTGTTTTACTGGAACTTGTGATCTTTCACTTTCTGGAAATCGTATTTAGCTGATCAAGTATAGGTATGCATGGATGGGGAATTTTTTGAGATCGTTGTCTAGACTTCTTTTAAAACCAGTAGAAAAATAGTGTTATGCTTAGCTCATGAATCCTTGCATCTCAAGTAAACTTGTTAAATTGCCCAGATGAAAGTGCCTGGTTTTCCCACTGACTATTAGACTAGTTCTATCTGTAGATATCTGAATTTAGGTGATATGAGTCCTATTTAGTTTCTTACAGAGGGCTGAGTAATGCTTTCATGTTTTCATGATTCTATTACAAAAATCTGCCTGTTCCTTCTACCCACTTCTACTACTATTTGCAGTAACTGCATCACAGCTAGCACCTAGAGGACGAGCTCTTGTACATTAGTCATCTGTCATGCAGCTGTTCATTGTTGAAGTTTCTTTTCTTGCAAATTCTGACTAAGAATCAATTTGATCATATCTCCTTTAAACCAGGAAAATGCTGAAAGCACTGGAATGTGCCTCCCTGAGAGTTATATCGGTGGTGTAATAGGTAATAAAATGTTCATTAACAGGTGAAAAAAAAATCTACCAGATGAAATAAAGTTAAAATAAAACAAAATGAAAAAAAAAATAATCATGGGTTATCCCAGAGAATGAGACATTCCTTAAGGAATTTTCAGATGATGGCTGAAATTTCTTCTCTACAATTTGTAGTTTATCACAGAGATATGTCACTAAGAGCAGTCCTACGAAGACAGAATGGTACCTTAGAATGCCATACTCTATATAGCAAGACAGAAGGTTTAATGAATACATTTAAATCCTCTGTTCAAGTCACATAGAACAAATCTGAACAGTGAAAACAAAGTGAGCTTCCCATCTTCAGTGTCATTGGATACCTTAAGTGTAGGTTAAAAATTTTATCTTTGCAAAAAAAAATAAAAATCCAACTCTTTAAAAGCTCCTGTATAATTTTCTGCAATGATAGGATTTCAAACAGTACCAGTTTTGAACATAAGATCACTTAACTGGAAAATTCACAATTATTTCTAGGAATACTAAAATCTCTTTTGAAAACGGTAGAAAAGATACTTTTTTTTTTTTTTTAATGCAGATTAGTGCATGAAACAGGGAACATGAATGCTTTCATATTTTCCCCTTCTTCATTATAAGTTGTCTGGATTCAGTCATTAATAAAATGGCCCTTCTAAGACAGTTTTGATACTAAATAGGGTGTTCACATAGCGATTATGAATGGTCATCGTATTTTCTATTTTTTAAATTGAATCCAGTGTTCCTATATTCATAAATATCACCTAGCTATTGAAAAACAAAACACAGTGAAACAAAGCTAACTGCAACATTAATGTTACTTAGAATTCCTGTGTTGATTTCAGCACAGTTCTGAATACTAAAGTTCTTCTAGCTGTTCTATTACAGCCAGTTCAGACAAATGATCTGGCAGCACATGATGATGTTAAGTGTAATCAGGCACTTAGCAACACTGACATCAGATGCTGGCATCCTTTGTTTTGAAACAGCATTTGACCCAGAATGAACTAGGTGTACTTGTAAATTTAATGCAATAATTCAAAAAATTATGGGTCTTAGGTTGCACCTGGAAATTGGATGTCCTTCAACAGAAGCTGAAAGCTAAACACCCCATAGCTTGCGCAGGAAGATTTTGGGGCTGTTGAAAAAGGAAGGAGTTACCTTGCCTGTCTTGACTTCTAATTACTTTGTAGAAAATACATGATGGTTTGGGTTTTTATTTGATTGGTTGGGTTGTTGTTTTTCCCGACTGCTTGCTAAACAATCACACGTAAGATACCACGTTGGGCAAGTAAGCCACATGTCAGGAAGAGAGTAGAATTTAGTGCTAAACTCATAATTTTCTATGAAGAATAAAGGAATAGAAACAATGTTCATTTGAGATATACCAGCATAAAACTGTACTTAGGTCAAGAAAATATAAAATGCGTCGTCCCCAAATTAACTTTGAAACTCTGCTTCTCCTGTGCTTGTTCACATTCCACTTTCATTTTTCTTTCTTCATGGCTACATTTGACAATACATAAAGTATTCACATTTATCCTTACAAAAGCACTTCACAGTTCTTTATACACCTGGCTGAAAAACAACTTTTTTTTTTTTTTCTTTTTCTTCTTTTTTTTTTTTTTTTGAGATAAATGTGCATTAAAAAGATGTTTCTATGGCAGGTTATTTTCTTATTTGGTGTTCTTCATTTCTTAGGCAACCTAAGGTAGAAATAAAGGCTGGTCAGAAATTATATATATTTCAAAAATTGCTTTATTTTGTTTTATTTCATTTTTTAAGGATATTAAAGAATACTAACTCCTTAGGATACGATTAGCACGCAGTGTGTACATTATATATACATGCTGTGTTTTATATAACATATTCTGGTGATTAATTTTCTAGGTGTGAATTTGGACAAAAGCATCACGTCAGTCTAACAAAAGATTTAGAAAGCCAAATAATTTAACTATAAATGACAACTTTTCCTAGTCTCTGAAAAAAACTCAAAATTATTTGTAAGAATTTATTTTTGCAGGAATTAGTAATTAACTCTTTATCATACTAAGATAATTCTCTGGTATTTATCATAGAATAAATATGGCATACAGTACCATAGCACCCAACATTTTTCTACATGTTGACCAATTGAGAATATTCCTATATATTTAGAAAAGGTAGAACACAAACTGGTTACTTAAGTTTAGAGCTAGGATATATTACATGGAACCACAATACTTATTATGAGTGGAACAGATAGGAAAACTTTTTAAGTTTTTTGCTTGGATATGTTCTTTTATTTACAAAATCAACAATTTTACTCCAACAAATTTATGCCCAGGGAATTGTTTACATCAGCACCAGGTAGGAATAGAAATATCCTAAAAGGTATGGGTGTCACTGGGATGTATTCTAAATATAAATTAAGTGGAAGTAGCCTTTCTGCTTTGCTCTTTCATCCATGGAAATCTTGTTTTGTCACTGGTCATCCTGTCTTCTCCTTTGCTTGTTAACTCCTTTTGCATGTGTTAACTGCTGGGTCAGCTAGACACAGATAGGCCTAGTCTTAGAAAGATTGCATATTACTTTCCTTAGAATATTCCCACTATGATTCCCACGTAGAAAGACAGTAAACTATTAGTATTAGAACATGCTAAAAAAAACCACCTTAATGATTAAAAAAAATTGCAAGGTGATAACATTTTCAATAGTTTATGCCTCACTGAAACCTGAGCATAATTTTTTGCAACAAAGGTATTTTATTCCAGTTATGCCTTTGTTGAGTTTAAAGGGTTTGCTACATAAAAACTCCAAACCAATATGTTTTCAAGCAGTCTTAGACAATATCACAAAATATTTAATAATGTCTCTGCTCTCCAAAATATGTTAGGGCAACCTAAGTTCATGGGTTAGTATCAGTGGTCTCTATACACGAAGTGTTTAGTTATTAAAAAAAACAAAGGTAATTTTCCATGTAAGAGTGTTTATTTCCATAATTACAATTCTGTAGGATGGTACCTGTCAGGGAAGGGATGGCACCTGTCAGGGAAGGGATGGCACCTGTCAGGGAAGGGATGGCCAGCACGGGAGTACCTGTTCACCCTTTTCATCAATCTAAGGGAGACTCCAGCCGCAGTGCGCCCTGGCACTGAGAGGCAATTAATTTGGATTAATATCCAAATTACAGGTACTTACTTCTAATGGGATTATTCCCAACATTAATTTGGTGTTGCATCTCATACTTTGTGCCAAAAGTAGATGATGGAAAGGGGCACCTTGTTAGAGAACAGACAATCTAAGTCTCTGTTAAACACCTTACATTACCATATTGGCAGGTTGAACGGACTCAACTGGACCTCCTGCTTCTCTAGTTAAGATCTTAAAAAATATTTTGGAAAGTTAACTATTCACCATTTTAAAAACAGACAGTAGTAAACTTGTATCCTTGATAGAATGGGTCAGATAATTTTGCTACTTTGTTTATTTCAATTTCTCAGGATTTTATAATGATTCTCAATGTTTTGATTTTTTTCTGCTCTCAGTTCCTCAAGTTATGTAGATATATGAGAACACAAATACTGTATTACTCAGTAGCACTTCATGATTTATTTTTAAGAAAAAGAACTCTAAGCAATTCAACATCAGAAACATGAAAAAATACCTAAAGCTCAATGAAGTTAAAATCTTGTGGCTATATTCCTTCAAAAGCACTATTTTTCTTATTTATGAATATGTCTGTATTTAGCTCATATACTTGCTATATTTATATTATCTTCATTTTGGACCAGGCTATAGAAAAAATTCCCTGTCCCAAAAAGCTTATGTGAAGACAGGGGAGACAGCTAGAAATGGGAATGTAACTTAAATTATATTACTATGCAGAGTTATATATAATTATAAACTAACTTTCTGGACAAGAGTTTTAGCTGTGAAATTGTTCCAGAAATAATACAAAAAATTGAGCAAAGGTAGTTTTGTTAAATAAAGCAGTTTAGCTGAAGATCACAGGCTACATCAGAGTTTTCAAAAACTTCTACAGAATGATATTAGAAGTTTTATAGAGAAGAAAGCAGTGTTCATGCTGAATGAATGCTTGTGCATTATGTTATGGCAGTAAAGCTTGGACCTCATTTTCCAATACGCTATTCTTATTTAACACTAACATAATTTGAAAGGGCTTAAACTATTGCAAACCAGAAATCATACCATCTATAGAAAAAATATTGGGAAAAACTAACTATTTTAAAAGTAAATGTGTGTTTATAATTTCTAAACTTCTACACTGAAAGGCAATCAAACTATCATAGCTACCAATTTTAGGATGTGGAAGAGGTAGACATAATTTAAATACTTAAGAGAAAGCCTCTCCTGAAATTCTTAGATGCCATGAGCTTATATTGCCATGGAGTAATTGCAGTAGAATGAGGTAATTTGAGTAAAGAAAGTAGCATAGTCATAATGGTATGATATTCCATCCCGGATAAGAAATTCCTAATTCAAGTGAGCTCTATAGCCATATGTAATAAGAGGTATAAAGAACATGTTTCCTTAAGTTTTAATGATATTTTTTTTTAAGATAGGAATAAAGGACAATGATAAGTAAATGAGCTATAATGTTTTATTTAAAAAGACATCTTAAAGAAACACATTTTCTCCCAGCGTGTGCTTTTGTTCTTATAGAATACATTTCAGCTTCTCTTCAGGTTCTCTTTGTTATTCTATGCTTCAAGGTCTGTTTTTTATTTTTGTTTGTTACGGTTTTTTGTTTTGATTTTGGCTTTGGTTTTGATTTTTCTTTATCTAGATGGTAATTGTGAAAGGCTCCCAGGACAAAATTAGCTTTTCAGCCTACTTATTAAAATTTACCTTTGTTTGAGAGAGTCTTCTTGTTTTTTCTGTTACATTCCAGGTATCTATCACACCAGCACATGAAAATGTGTTTTCAGCCTTAAATCAAATCAGACCAAAATAAAGTCCAAGTGGAAGCAACTATAATATCTGAAATAGACAACAGACTCCTGACCATTTAGACAGAGAAAATTATCCCCATTTCCCCTAAGAAAACTTAACAAAACACTGAGAATAATTCAATTATCTAATTACCAATTATAAATTATTTTATTTCCCATTAACTTTTATACAACTGGATATTTCTTATATTTTGCTTTCCTTTCCTAGCATTATTAGCTGCAAAAGAGGGCAAACTGTCAAAAGTTCACTTCAATTAATTCGGCACCCTTTTGTTTTTTTGAAATATTTCTTGCAGACAGTAGAATAATCTCTCAGATATATGTAGTAATCTATAGCCATGAGAAACACTTGAATACTTCCACAGTTCATCAATTACTATAAAGGAAACATATGCTACTTTCAGTCGTGTTTCATCTGTTTCTCACATGGAAGAGAATTGGCACATGGTCAGAATTAGAAAAGACTTTATCCTGTTAAGATGCATCATTGTAGTTTGGGAGAACAGTCCTGTTGCATGTCCTTTTGTCCTTTGCTTCCATGGCAGGTTATCAAACTAGGAAAAACATTTCAGCAACTCAGGCCAATTACCTACTGTAAGACATACTGGATCTTCACTAAGACTTCTAAAGTAAGGAGACTTTAACATGTTATTTAAAGCCATTTAAAATCATGTTATGGCATTTAAGAAATGGTAGGGTTATTTTATATCATAAGTACATGAGATCTGTAATATAACTATTATTTCAGTTTTGCTACAATCAAGTACAATTTCACGTATGTTACATACATTAATACATTTGCAGTTAGTAGGGTTTTTTCTTTTTGCTTTTGGTATAGCACTTGGTTGAAAGAATAGAAAAGCAGCAGCACTGGTAATCCAGTTATTACTCAAGGAACTTATACACTATTGTGACTAAGCTTCAGCATCAGTCACTGAATTCAATTGGCAGATCAAGGCTGAATCTGTTCATTGCCCTTGAAATCAAATGAATCATGGGTGTTAGAATGTGGTTTACTTCAAAATACATTGCATCACTCTTGGTCCTTGCTATGTGATTTTTATTTAACTACAATAATTATCAGTAGCCCAAAAATTATAAATCAGATATTAGCTAGTGTAAAACTGCATAGCAGCCTCAACAAATAAAGGATATGGGTATCTGTTCCCTAAATCTATTTGTTTTCTTAAACTATTGTAAGCAGTGGATCTATAAAGATTAGGTTCTTTTAAAGTGGAACTAATATTTTTAATTTCGACATACAAAACTCAGATAGACTGTAATTTTAAGTACATAATTACTACTGAAGCCTCACTGAATATTAATTAACATATTCTATAAATATTTTAGCGCATTTCTATGGTCATTTGATTCACTCTGCTTACTAGCTTACAATGTGTGACAGACATTTTGCATCTTTTTCTTATGTAATCAAAATGTTGTTGCTAAAATCTAATATAGATACATAGAATCATGTAAATGGCTAAATTGCCATAGTGTACACAAATATTCAGGCTAAGTCTTATACTTTTGTAAAAGAGTGAGCAAGGAGTCTGAAGAATTAAATTATATGATGTATTATCACTTTACTTGCAGAATTAGGATGTCAAACTGATAGATATGACAAATCTGCAACTGCATATCTGAAAAACATCTCAGTTTCAGCTTATCCCAGAACTCAGACATCTAACCAAAGCACCTGAAATTGTGTTCTAAGAAGGCATTCATGATCAGAGGAAGGAGATCATGAAAGTACATACAGAGTTCACCTTAGTTCATGTGGAGTTAGTAGGTAGAAATAAGCTGCTCCCAAACAATACTTGGAGGGTTCACAATTAAGTTCCTATCATGAATTCTCTTCAGGATAAACCCATGTAACTTCATAGACTAGAGAGATTACTTTAGCAGTAATGCCTAAACTCTTAAGAACATTAGACTTCTGTGAATATTCCATCAGTTGCCTTAAGTTTCTGCTAAAGTCCAGTAAGACCACAGAAATCTTGAGTCCATTTCAACCTTACAAATTTTAGAGTAAAACGAGTGGACCTCTAAAAACATGTCTCTGTCCTTTGTCATCTTTCTTAAATGAATACCTTACTTTTAGGTGGATAAAGCTGTGCATAGTAAACCCTTTCCTTGTCACTAAGGTTCCAGAGATCTGCCTCCAAACGGTTCAGAAAGTTAGATGCGTTAAATCTGGGCCACCTAAGTAAAGTTCAGGCACAAAGTGAGATCCAAGACCTTAAATCTAATGAATCAAATATGAAATCTGAACTAGGTTATTATTGCACTACCAAATATAGCATATTGTAATAGAATAATTACACAATATTTTATCTATTTTAGCTTTCTAGAAATCATACAATTCAGCAGTTCCAAAGTATATTTTTTTCTGTGAAAAGTAATTTATTTTCTGTTTTAATATTTGTTATAAATCATACTAGGTGTAAAGGACCTCTAGGATCATCTGGTCCAAACTTTCTAGACAAAGGCATGGTCTGGACTAGATAGCACAGGACCCTGTCCACCTAAATGTTTAACATGTCTAGTGTTGGGGAATCCACCATTTTCCTGGAGAGATTATTCCAATGACTGATAGCTCTCATTGTGAAAAATTTTCCTTTAGTGTTGCACTGGAATCTCTCCAGGAGTAATTTGTGCCAATTACCCTTCCTCTTTTCCATGTAACACTTTGTAAAAAGAGTCTCCATCTTTGCAGGTACCCTTTAAATATTGGAACATGCTGATAAGGTCTCCTCTGATACTTCTTTTCTCTAGGCTGAACAAAACCAGTTCTCTGTCTTTCCCCATACAGCAGGCTTCCCAGTCCTTTGATCATCTTTGTGGCCCTTCTCCGGAATCTCTCCAGCCTGTCCACATCGTTGTTGTAGAGCAGGGAACAAAACTGAGCACAGTATTCCTGGTGTTGCCTGACAAGCATTGAGTGGAGTGGGAGGTACATGTGTAATGCATAGCTCACATGCTTTATTTTCAGATATTGGTATAGGCCAGGTTAGGACAATCACATCTTTATTTGTATCTGTCCTTCTGTTTCCATATATGTGTCTAGAAGCTGGATAGCATGACATGTGGATGTTTATTTTTTTTCCCCTGGTTCCAAAGTTGATCATAATTATGTATGAAATTATTTATAGGTGCAGTTAATTTGACTTGGAAATCTGAGTACCTGGCTTACAGGTGCACTTAGTTGTATAAATGACTAAATTACATGAATCCCACTTATGAATAATAGTTGGCATAAAACTGCCTGCATTTATTTGCACCTGCAAAATTTGTGGTTTCAAAA
This sequence comes from Psittacus erithacus, assembly GCA_009867235.2. NCBI lineage: Eukaryota > Metazoa > Chordata > Aves > Psittaciformes > Psittacidae > Psittacus > Psittacus erithacus. The sequence goes on along the minus strand of WYDI02017728.1, from coordinate 15,760 downwards.
GAGTCCTGTTTTGCTAGTCTTAAGATAATGTCCATAATGTAATATTTTTCTCCCAAATAATGCACATATTAATTTAGATATTACTATGTACTAAAATAATGAACTCTGATAAGACAATGGAATAAGGCATATTTCTTTGAATATGCAGATCCTTTCCAATATTTTTTCCAGCTGAAGAATGCATTGCTAGAAACTAGCTAAAATGCATAATACAGTACGAATTCCAATATTAAAAAGCTGTCTTCAACACAGAGTTCTCAGATTATTTTTTTTTTTACATTTTACAGTTTGATGCACTTTCTAGAAAGATATATTTCTATGCTGTTAGTCTAGGTAATTACATCTTAGTCAAAGCTGTAGTGAGAATTATGCCTTCCAGTTTATTTGTGCATTGCCTGGCAAGTTACAATGTACAAATAATTATCAATTATTGTATATATAAAATAGATAAGAATTACTATATATATTATACTTATGATGTAATACATATATTATGATGTAATAAGCAATTGCTAAACAGGTGTCTAGGGTAGGTGGTTGTCTAAACCATATATGAATATTGTAATGTAATACTGAAATATTATGGACTGTTTAACAAGGATGACTGAAACTCTAACTTTCCTGATGAAGTGATGACATCTTGCAGGACAGAATTAAAACAAACAAACACACAAAAACCTACAAAAAATATAGTAAAAAATCCACAGAGCCATAATCTAAAAAAAAAAAAAAAACACCAAAAAAACATGTAAGAGGACATTAATATTCTGTAATATGATGGGATTCTCACAAAAACAAGAATGGTGTGCTTTGCTCTGGGCTGTTTACAGTTATTTTTCAGTATTTCATCTTTGGTTGTTGGCATAACCTATATAAGAGAAAATTGTGAGCCTTTTTTTTTTGACTACCATTTTATATGTGTCACTGTGATTAAGTTCTTATTTGTGGTTTTGGGCATGAGTCATTCAAACATGAAAACATGCTTGATAAAACACGATATGCACTCATAGGCATAGATTTTTTTCTTTTTTTTTTTTTTTCTTTTTTTAAATAGGTTGGGGGAACAGTACTTGAGAAATATTTAAGCTACTGAATTCTCTCAGTGTTACAGATTGTTACAGGTGAAGTGTGATTTGCGATTATTTTTTTCCAAGAAGTAATCAAATGTTTATTGTGAATATTTTTAAGCTGAGTGCTTTTGATCTGTTAAAGATATTTAATGATTATGAAAGAATTTGTCACCACTGAATTCACAGTAACTGTATATCTGCAATTTCTGATAGCTATTGGACTGTCTTCATTACATTGCTGTTCTTATTCCATGCTAATTCGTTCTAGCCAATGTCCTAATAGTAATTGCTGGTAATTTTAAATATCAAAAGCTAAGGTAACTTATGACTCAGCTGGTTAATATCAAAAGAACTTGCTTGCAACTAGAATAAATCCAGTTCAGAGGGTGTCCCATTCACAGAAAATCTTTAGTTTGTGTTTGTGATGATGCTTATTCGAGAGAGCACTTCAACAGCACAAAAGACATGTATTAATCTTCCTTGTTCTGGGTTGCTGTTGCTTCCATTATATAGCCATTGTAAGATGCCCTGATGCAGAAGTCATGCTGTCCTGATTTTTCAAGTATAACATTTGAATTTCTAAACTGACCACCAACAGCTGTACTTTCTGCATGGACGCTTAGCACAGTAGGATATGAAACTGCTCGGAAATCCAATCTGATGTCAGAAAGTGCAAGGTATCTTGGGGAATGTTTAATGTGAACCTTGCTAGTTTTGCATATACATTAATGTAATCCACCTAAAAAAATGTTACTAATGTTTTAAAACTAAAATGAATTATGCTGACTGAAATGGCATCTCTGGTCTTACCATTTGGAACTTAACTGTCTGTGCTACTATTTTAATTCTAGTTAGTAAGCTGGTACCTTGAAACAGCAAAGAGCCATAAATGGGATTATCTACTGTATCAGTTTTATATGGCAGTTTTCCAACCACATGTTTATATAACCCTTACCAAATTATTATATATATTAGAAAGTAGAATAGGTTAACAGTATGTCATGAAATCCTAGGGCTTTGCAGGTTAGTGGATTTGTTTTTGCTTGGGAGAAGGAGGAGCTTCAGGCCTACCACTTACTTGTTTCTCATGTCTCTTCTTACCTATGGATAAATAGAGATAAGGATTAGTGCTTAGTGTCTGCCATAAAGGTAATTTTTTTAAGAAAAGCATGCATTTCCTGAATAAAAGGTCAGTTGTGAGAGTCCTCTGGAGACACCAAGACCCTCTCTGGTCATTACATAATCATTACATAACATTTTCATATAATTTCTCAGATTTACATGGCTAATTAAGAGCAACTCTCAGTTTCCTGAAGCCACCTTTCTTCCTTAAAAGGCTGGTTCAGACCTTTTTCTGTCATCATTCCTGATCAGAACTGCAACTAACAAATAACTGGTTTTCTTCATCCATGTTTTCAATACAAATACCTTTAGTTGACTGTAAATGATCTTATAAATCAACAGGAAAGACATGGAATATCATAGTGCCTGATACTTTTTTTCCTAACAGAATTTTTTTTTAGAAGATCGTGCTTGTGACAGCAAGAACTTCATCTGCTCACTAGTCGCAGAGTCTACTTATCTGCCTAAATAAGAGTTTAAACAAATTATGTTTCATTTATTTTTTTTGCCTTTTTCATTGCTTCTAAATCTTAGTATGACACTTTTGTAAAAATCTGCATTTTAGTAAAAATAAACATATGGTTAATATTTGCAAGATGGAAAGGATTTTGTCAGTAGTGGGTGAAGAAGTGAAGGCCACAAAATTCAAAGGGTTTGCAAGTATTAAGAGCCTTATAATAAGAAACAGCAACCACAAAGAATCATGTGAAATTCCAGAAGCTCAAAGAAAACTAAATTTTCTCATTTCTGATTTCTATTGTGATATGTGAGCGTCTGACTGAAGTACCAAAAAAAGATGAACTCTCCCTTAAACTTTGTGTTTGAACTCTTACAGTTCCAAATGTTATTTGCCAGATCTAAATGTATGCAGAATCGATAAAAATCAGGTCCCATTAACAAATTCTTTCACAAATAAATTTAACTGCCCTTAATGAATAGTTTTGCTAGAAATTAGGAAATGATCCAAAAAGCTTTGGATGACTTTTCAAAAACGTAGGAGGGAACTTAGCATGTCTTTGAGGTATATTGTATGTACCACTGTGCCTATTGCTTATTAGCATCATACAGATTATATTTTCATACATGAGTATTTTCAATTAAGAAGAGCACCCATAAAAATCTGCACAATATATCTTACTAATATCCACATTTGACTCATTTATGCAGTTTATCAAAGGATCTCTTAGCCAACCTTTTAGCTTAAGTTAAAATGTAGGAAAGAATTTTTAAATTAATATTTTTTTTACACAGTAATATAATTTTAAAGACTGTTATCAGCCATATTTATATCCTTCAGAAAAAGAATCAGATAAAAAAAAGAATGTAATAAAATATTTAATGAGAGATTTCAGTTACAAAGAAGGTGAAATACATTTAAAGTATTACAGTACATATCAAGACTGAGAAAAATCAGATAAATTTTTTATTCAGAAATCTAAGAGAATAATCAGTGAGATTATAATTGCCGAACTGGAATACTGAAAGTCACAGAGTTTCATTGGGTATTGAAATACAATTCAAGGGAATATTACTGGATGATCTGAAAATCAGAATTCTGTTTCATGACAAAATATTAAGATGTGCAGAGTGACTATTTTCCTGGCATAAACATTAGCCTTTCTCATGGTGATCTACCTCTGAAGAAAAAGGGAAATGCCTTTTCTGACAATATTCCTACTCTCAATAGGAAGTAAGGTTCTGGTCTTTTAGGTTGCAAAGAACGTCTACTCATCCTGAGTGCTTTAAAATCTATACTTGGAAGACATGCACCTTATCAATAACACATAATCTGGATAACTCAACACCCCACCCCAAGTACCTTCAAAGGATTTTCTTCTCTAAAGTTCCCTTCTGAAGTCTCCTCATATAAGCCTGACCATATCAAGTATGCTTACTGAGGCATAACTCAAGTTTTGGGTCCTTGATCCTTGATAGTGGGGATTTAGGTTTGTTTTTGCTTTTCTCCTCAAAGCATTCTCTATCCTTAAAAATGGGGATAGAAGTGAATAGGACTATTCTGTCCTCTCTTTACATGAAGGAAGGAAATTATTGTTGCGCACCCTCAATGGTTCATAGTACAGTGCAGAAGCAGATCTTAGTGCATTAGTTTAGACATAGTCTTCTCTCTCTCCTCTGCTAGGGAGACTAGTCTCAGAGTTTAAGTTTCTTAAGTAGTGCAACCATCCCTCAGATTTTGTTCAGGCTGGAACTAGGAAAATCCATTGGGATCTAAAAAATATTTCCACAATAACAGAGACATAGCAACCATGTAAAAAAAAGAAAATCTGCTGGACTTTAGAAAACTTTGTTCTAGAGGAGACTGATTTATTAAACAGCTATCTAAATATAAATCAACACTGAATGAATGCACAGTATAGTTTCTATTTAATTTTCTTGCCAAGTTTGTGACAGAAAGAAAGCTTATGTTTCAATGACAGCTAAGATTTTTAATGTTGGTGTAAAGGAAAGATACTATTCAAGAACATTTTAATAAGCTTATCATGCAACTATGCCGTTTTATTAGATTTTGAAAATCCAGGACAATTAAAACTTCTGCAAAAAAAAAAAAAGAAAAAGGTATGGACTAAGTCACTATAAATAAATGTAACTAGTTGACAGCTTTAGTCAGATTTTTAAATGGTATTATCATTACTGAGTTTGACAGTGGCTGTTTAAAATATGTAATTTTAACTAATACAGTTCTGAAGCCATTTTTCTTCCTAATTAAAAATCTTTAAATGCCCTTCCAACTAAAAGCTGTGGAGAAATGAGGAAGTTTAAACCGTACTGATCTACATGTCACTGTTAATTGTGTTAAATTCAAAGGAAGACAGGAGGACTGATCATCTTTCTGAATAGCATAAAGACAGATGACAGAAGATGTAACCTCTGAATTTTTCTTAAGGTATGAGAAGGCTTGGATTTCAGCCTGTTAAACTTCAGTACTTATCATATTCCTGTGATCAGAATGTACAAAAAAGGATGATGATAAAATTCTTTGCAATACACTCATTAATCCAGAGGTTATCCCTTTATCTTACAATCCCCTCAAGCACTGCTTCTGTCTGAATTTTAAACATACTGATCTTGGAGCCTGACCTAAGGCACACATTTTAAATTCAGTTTAAATACTTAATAATGCATAATGTTGATGTGCATCAGTATACAAAGTAAAACAGCGCTTTGGGTCGTGGACCTCCTCCTCATAAGTACATTGGGATTGCATAAATGTTAGTTGAGGACTCTGATACCCAGACATTAGAGAAGTCAATTCTAATTCATGAGCTTCTTAGATGTTTAGCCTGAATCAAACTCCAGTGAACATGTCTCGGCATTTTTTATGTGCTTGATCACTTACCTTGTAGACTTGCATGGCAAGTTCAGTAGCATTTATTAATTATCCTGGTCATTTGAAATAGCTCTAAGAAAAATGATGTGAAAGCCTTGAAAATGTTAGGGAAATTACATTTTTGTCTGCACATGACATATCATGGGAATGTCGATATGCAAAAAACCAAATTATAGAGTTTTCCCAATGCATGAAGTCCAATGAAAGCTGAACCAGTGACATCAGTTTGAGGCTGACTAACAAAAAGTTTTGCTTTTGGTTATATAGTACATGTATTTTTGAGGAATTCAGTGAAATTATGTGTTTACCAGACAAATCCATCACTACCACTGAAGCCATATTTAATAAAAAAAGAGACAGGGCATATGTGAAAAGTACTATAGAATGCAATTTTAAAGATGCTTTTTGTAAGAGCATGTGTAAAGAAAGAGCATTTGCTCCTTTAAGATTATCTGGTCAAGGACTTTGTTAAAATGGGGTAATAAGGAAAATGAGGAAGTAAAACATATAGAGGCAAAAACATGTTAATGGAGACAATGCCAAGAAACAAATTTGGTCAGATACATAATTTGATAAGGTTGTGTAGAGTGTGAGCATGATGTCAGTTAAGATCATCTGGTTGAGGTCCATGCATATGGAAAAGTGGGAGGCAATAAACAAAGCATACAGAGACTCAAGACCTGAAAAGCAACAACAGAGACAATGAAGCCCTATCAGTTACACTGGGCTATCAACGAACTGGGCTATCAAGGAAATGCAGGAATCACTTTAAAGAGGGCCAGCATGGATTTTTGCAAACCATAAGGATGCCAGCCGGAGTCTAGGATGCTGATTGGAGTGTGCAAACTCATGAAGAAATGTGCAGGGGGGTGGGAGTGGAGCAGGAAGAAACAAAAGAGCAGGGGTAGAGAGAGGTATAAAATGGGGACAGCCAGAATGCTTGTCAACCACTGTGCAGTATGTTCTCTCTTATACCCTCTTTTCTTAACTATCTCCCTGCATAATCTGTGCATGTGTGCATGTGACTCAGTACCAGCTGCTGGTGAGACCTGATTTTGTGTGAGTGAAATTTGTTGGCAGCTACTGGAGTCAGACCAGAGGCGTGACTTGCCTGTGATGTTATCTCTAGAGCCAGTGTGGTCTTTACCCTCTAGCCACTGGGGCAGGAATGGTGTGTGCATTCCAAAACCAGCTACTGGGAGGCCAGGAGTGAGTTGAGGTAGGTGAAAGGCTCAGCACCAGCCACTGGAACAGGACTGCAGGACACGGCCTGTGTGCCTACTGCAGTTTGATGGGGGGGGTTAATGTCAGTATTGCCCCAAATTGGGTGTGTGTGGCTGGGGGTGCATTCACTGTATTCCAGCTTCAAGCTGGACAAGTTGGTGATTTGAGGGGGCATAGGAATAGAAGAGGTGCCAGCATCTGGGCATGGATGGTGGCTGGGCAAAGGAGCCATGCTCGTGCTTAGGAGATCCATGAATGTGTGTGTTTCTGAATCTGGAGAGAGCACTGTGTGCACTGCACTAATGAATTTCAGCCTCTGCTAGCACAACAGAAGGGGATGTGGATGTCTGGGCTTGTGTCTGGTGTGAGTCATGTGTGGGTGCTGTTCAAGGCAGCACCTTGCCTGTGGCCATCTGTGTGACCAGCCCTGTCGGTGTCCTCTGTGTGTAATTTTGGAATTTTTCTTTCTTTGTTTTTTTTTCTTTTTTTACAGCATGACTGGATTTCCACGCATAAAACAAAAACCTGAGCTTAAATGATATATTACAAATACAAATGATATCTTAAGACAATTATTTTTATTTATTTGGTGTACATAATATATATATTCTTAGTATCAGTTTAAAAAATAAAAACAGTACCTAAATTGCATATTTTGTCATCTTCTATTTTGTGAAATAAATTTAGAAAGTATAAGGAAAGAACAGGCCCAGACTTAGCCCAATATCTTCAGTGGAGGTAAGCAGCACAGGAAAGAGTTTCTGCCACATACACTAAGGTAGTTTAGAGCTCAGCTTTGCAATGGCTAGATCATGCTATTTCTCTGTGAAAACCAATCTTCCTACACTTTGTAAAAATAGCACAAGGCTCCTAATGCAGTTGATTCTCAGTATAAACTGGAAACATATTTTCACTTTTTCATATTTTGCTCCTACAGGGACTGAAAGGAAATATTGGTGATGTAAAAACCTCTCAGTTATTTTCTATAATTCCTGGGCAATTACATCCTACCCTCTTCATTTTTTTTTTCTTTAATGTAGTTTCTTTTCCTTCATTCCTTCAAAAAAGACTGAGGACTGCAGAGCTGCCAAAAATTAATGCGTACTGCTATTACCATTTTGTACCAGCTTGTCATGATTATGTATGTTATTTAATGATTAACAGTTCTCATATGAGAAAATACTTTTTTGACTTTGTCAGGAAACAAGAAACTGTATTTATTTAGACTAATAGAATGTCAGCTGTGATATTTATTCCTGACAAATACTGTGCTTTAGAGGCATATGTGAATTATATCTTGAAGTATGAGAAATAATTGTTCCTTTACCTTTCTTTTTGTTGCTGTTTTTGTTGTTTGAGAAGCTATGAAAATTTACTATAGGTAAGAATAAAGCAGTGCTCAGGAGGGTAAAATTCAAGGGAAGGTTGATCACTTTTTACTTCAGCAATGACAATCCTGCTTAAATAATTTTTTTATTTGTTTTTAAAGTAAAATAGTGAATTTGCACAAGCAGAAGAAATTAATGAAAACATTAAATTCAATCACTTTTGCACAAATCATAACCTGAATCAAAATCAACCTGAAACATTAAAGGTATGAAACAAAAACCTTTTTGTGGCAACAAAATTATTTCACAATTTGTTGTGTCAAGTCTCTATCTTTCTCCCTCTTAAAAATTCAGCAGCATCTGCTATCAGGAGAAAGGTACAAGTGTGAACTGGTTTTATTTTGATGCAATTTGTCTATTTTTCCATTTCCTAATGGTGAAATGATTGCTCCATCAACTTTCTTCACAGCTATATAATGGTAAAAGTAAAAGATGGTAAGGCATAAGAACTAAACATTTGCAAAAGTGGCTATCCTACCTGAATGTAGAACAGGTAAAGAGACCATACTGGGAAGTCAGCCCTAGAAAGTTTCACATATATATATATTCAGTCAGCATTATGTGCAATAAAATTACATAACTTACATTTTTAAAATTAATTACTCTTCATCAAGACTGAACCTTAGCTGTAATTTCCTGTTTACTTCTTCAGGCCCATCTTTTTTCCTGTCATCAGATTTGTGCTTCCTGCCATCCTCTCTGAAGTGATGCTTCTACATGCTGAGGTTCAGCTTGCTATCTGCAGCATTGCAGAGAAAAGAGTTAGCATATTTTTGTTCCCCCAGGATTAATTAAATTTTATAAGACTGGAGACATGTCAAACAAACTTCTAGCAAGTGTTTTGTTTTCCATTAGATATTGACAAGTAAGAACTGACATAAACAACATATTATGTGTACATAATATATATTAGAAAACGTAAGCTCTCTGTTACGAGCTTATGAAAACTTGAACATGGTAGTAGGCTTTCTTTGCATGTTTTTAAAAGTCTCCCAGATTATTGAAATTGACAGCACACAGGTCAATGTAGTTAATGTTTTAATGTTCAATAGTTATAATTTCATTATTTTGTTCACTTCACAATTTAATTTGAATTAAACCTCTATTTTATTCTTTAAACAGGATGGAGGACTTAAACACCTTCATCTTTTCCTGCTTTCTTTCTTCTTGCCTTCCCCCCAAATTGAACAATTAAAAAAACCCCATCATATATTTATACATAAAGGCACTGACATAATTAATTATTTTTAGAAATGCTAAATTGTAAACTGTTAGTGTATTATTCATTTAGTGCCTGAGGATATGCAGGAGTCATTAAGAATTTTAACCATCAAAGCAACAATACAACAAAAATAAAACTCAAAGAAGCATGCAAAGCCAAGAACGGAATAACAGCTCTTCGTAACTGAACATGCAATGATTATAGATAGGAAGTTGACATTGTTTCTAGAACTTCAGAAAAATATTTTAGATTAATTCTGTGATCTGCCATGCACTTGTAACTACTTCGTATGCTCACAATCTTTTAGCACAGTGTTTCAGATTTTTATTTGTTTCTTCATTTGAATAATGTGAAGACGTAAAATACAAAAACCTTAAAAAGAAAATAACTTCAAGTTCTAAAAATTTTGCAGTAGAGCAGAAATACCCCTTGACATTCACCAGAGCTAAAGAAAGAACAAGAAGAGGAAGAGAAAAAAAAAAAAAAAGATTAGTTTATCCTCCTGTCTGAGGGTATTTCAATTATGACAGCTGAAACCAACTGATATTTTGCACCAGATCAGAATAAGCAATGCTAATATCGAGATAGAATCATTTAATATTCCTTCAATATCTTTCTACAGCCTCAGTCAAAAAAATTATATGGATTACGGACCTTCACTGTGAAGATTATTATTGCTTTCACTCTGCACTGATAAAAAGATACCAGATATTAACTTCTTCATTGCCAACAGCACCTGGAGGTATGGATATAATGCCGTACATGTTAGGGCTGTGTATATGTGATGCTTTACTACTTTTTTTTAGGAAAGTTTGTACTTGCAACAGATTTGAAGTTGATTTCCTAGAGAAATAAGAATGCCTCTCAATCAGTTTTACATAATTTGGCAAGGAAGCAGAGATGTTAAGATCAGTTATTTTCTTCTCACATGAAAATTTTAGTCCCTCTCGAGTAAAGACCACCCAGTTTATCAGAGACCTCCTAACAAGCTCCATGTTTGACACCAAAAATACCAAAAGAAAACATTTATATTTTATGTTTTATACTTAAATATAAGTATAAAGCACTTTATACTTCACTGGACAGCAGTTAAGTCCAACTACCAAATAAAATGTTCTGGAAAAGCACGCTTCATGAGTTTTACTGCTCATGGAGGCTAGTTATTTAGCATGAGTGTTACCTCATCCTTGGTATTAAAAGAAAAATTTTAAATTTTGAGAAGGAGTAAGTGAATCCAGCTGCAGTTATACAGCTAGGTATTCAAGTGACAGCTCCAAGCTCCAAAAGCAGTACATAAAGACTTAGTTTTGTCATTAGCTGACTTTCAGAAGCTCTTTGTAGTTTGTTTGGGTCATTTGTTATGATCTTCTTTGACATTATGTTGGCAGTTATCAAGTAACATATGGAGTCCTGAGGACTCTCCAGTGATCTAGATAACAAAAGACAAAAATTAGCAAGCTTCAGATTGACATCTCGGTGGGGAGAGATAATTTTGTGCACTATGTTACAGTAGTCCACTATAAACCTAATAATTATAGGATAAAAATTCTTGTCTATATTAAGGTCTGGTACTTACGCAAGCAGAAAGCAATTAGGATCCTGAAAAGTCTAACTAATTAAGAGTGTTGTTATTTGCAAAAGAGGTAAAAAGCGTGTAGGATATTGGAGGATTTTTGTTTTTTGTTTTGGATATTTTTTTGTTGTTTTACTAATGGCATAATAAAGTAATAAACCTTGCAATGCATTAACTTGTTAGATTAAAATGGGTATAAAGTAGATGTTTAATCATGAAGCATTCTGTTACAACATTTATGAGGTCAGGACATGTTAATTCTGAACACTGAGATATTTGCAAAGTTGAGCTCAGGCAACATTGTAGCCTTTCTGATGCTATTAGTGAAGAGGTGATGACAATGTAATGTTAAGCCAATGAAAATGTTTTGAGATGCATTATAGGGTATGTGACTCTATCCACTAAAACAGACCACAGAGATTAAGCAGAATGTGAGAAAAAATACTGCTTCTTAATTATTTTCTACAAGGCTAGTTTTCTGACATCTGCCATTCAGCTTGCTCTTGAAAAAAGCAAAGGCATTAGAGATAACTTTTTCATTAAACTTTGCCTACTCTTGCATTCACTTGAAGCTTTTGCTTCATTTCTAACCTTCTAGGGAATGTGGTTACACAGGAAAGAAATACAGATTTTCCTCAGAATTATTCTATTCTCAGAGAGAGATGAGAAGAAAAACTATGCTTAGAAGGCTCCAAAGACTTATATAAGAAAGGAGATGTCTTCCATTTTACACAGTAACAAAACTATTTTATAGGAAGTTCAAGCAATTTAGCAGGTTTCACACGTCTACTGTGTGACTACTGATAAATCAGAGCTCAGTGATACCAGCCATAAACATGAGAACTGAAAGATTCAGGTAAATAAGTGGCACCTCACCTGAACTATGATGAATATATGTCACATCTATATGGGTGGTGGGTTTAAGGCTATATGGTATTCTTAATCCAGAAAGCACATGACAGTTTGTGCGGTATCTTCATGCTGAGGTGAAGGTAACTGTGGATCTAGAACTGAAAGTCTAAACTGCTAGTCAATTAATGTTGGGAATCTGAGATACCTGGAGTATAGCATTGTTTTAATAGTTTTAAAAATTCATTAGTAGTAATTTCTAATGATTTTGTTTTCCATAAGCACTAGATTCCAGGAATAATTTGTATCATATTAATACCTTCTCAAAATAATATTACTAGTGATGCGCAATTCCGTATTGCACTGGCACACAAAATACATTTACAAAAAATAGACTAGGAACATAAAAATCTTACCACAGATTTGTGCTAGCTCATTTTTAAAATCTTGATTAGCTGCAGAACAATTTTTTACCATTTTATATTTCTGTTTAGTTTAGGTGACATATTTTTCTTTAGATTTTTTTTTATTTGTATATCTTTCCTTTTGCTCTTTGAGAGGCAAATTATATAAGAACAGTTTAGCATAAATGAAGTTTCCAGTTCATTTCTAATTAGTTACTAACAGGAATGAAAAGACTTGTTAGCAGTATTTTTTTGCAAATACTGAGTGCTTTTACGTTACCAACAAAAAAACAAAACCATGCAAAAATCTTCTAATGCAGAAATAAACACAAAGACAAGAGAGATATAAATGCAAATATAACTAGTATCTCTCAATTTTCCATTGATTTCTTTTGTATTTGAAATATATGATTCAAACAGTAAAGGTTAAAATGCTCTGTTCATGGAAAATAAAAAGTTTTATTCACTGAAGAAGGAGCTAAGAATGTGGGCTTGTTTACATTATTATTTTGATATTTTTTTTCTTCCTTAAAGAATAAGTTATGCAAGAATGCAGTCTCCAAACTATGAACAGAAATAAATAAATTCAATCACATGTTTCCAGTGAGGATAATATTGATATTTTTGGGATATATTTAATCTCTGAAAAAACAGATGAATATTATCTATACAATTATAGCAACAGAATAAAAAAGTTAGCATTGAAATATTGCCATTTCCCATTGATGTGCTACATTCAGTTACACAAGATATCCCCCAAAGGAGCCCCTTTTCTTCCCCACAAAGAACAGTTTGTTTCTCAATTAGGGCATCAACTGCCCTATCTCTCTAAACCTGAAATGGGGTGCTGGCCTGCAGAGTTGCTGCGCAGCCTGGTAAATGCCCTTTCATGCCCACAGCAATAGAGGGAAGCACAGATAGAAGGCTGGCTGTAAACAGACAACCTTGGGACCAAAGTGTTTGCAGAAGTCCCCTTAAATGAAAACCGAATAACTATTTTCTGATTGCAACATGGATGTTTCTTTGTGCTGCTTCTGCAAATCAGGCCAACAGGCTGGGAAGTTATTGTTTAACCAGTGGAGCAGGCTTACAGATACTTGACTTGTTGGGCAAACATGTAAGTGTTTAACTATTTGTTCTTTGGAATCAATAATAGCAATATCGATGAGAATCTATGTTTTCTGGGTTTGGTTTCTTATAATGCTTTTCAGAGTGAGTACTCATCCTAACCACTGAAATGACATACTCTGCCTTTATTAGATCAACTGCTGAAAATATGGAGAAAAATTCTTGAGATATCATTCCATTTATACTAACATACACAAGATGCAATGGAATCTCACTCACAGCAATACTTGCAGCTTTTATTTTCAGTTTGCTGACAACTGCCAGAAACAGCCACAGCATCCATTGCCTATTTATAAGTTTCATCAGATTGCGGCTGTTGCAGAGAACACAAATCCTTGACAATAATACCACAGCTTTAATTAATTCAATTTAATTTCCTGTACGAGATCATTCTCATATGTGTGTATAAACCATTGACAGCTTTCATATGTCATTTGAATATCCCATTAAATGACAACAAGAAAATAATAATCTGCGGACAGCTTACAAAACTGTTAAGGTCAGTGGTAAGACTTTCACTGACTTCAAAGACATTTGAATAACATTTGTATTATAACAATGATTAACGTGCTTAACATTTCAGCTTAGGCTTTGATATAATATTTCATCATATTTCATTTCATCTCACTATAAGTGAATAAAAATCATGCTTATTTTCTTTCATTGTGCCTATTTAAAGCCACAATAAGGAGGTCTGCACCATCTACACTGCTGGCAGTAGATGCCTTTACCAAGATGGACCTGCTGCAGGAAGAGCTGCAGTGCAAACCTTGGGCTGCAGGAGGTGCAGAGCTTTCTCCTGGGGCAGGGAAAGGCAGCAGACCTGCCTGCAGCCTTTGTGTCTGGGTGGAAGGGCTCCTGCAGCAGGTGGCTGAGGTGTAGAAGGTGGTGAGGAGGCTGCATAATTAAATATAATAAAGGGTGACTGATACCCAGCCCGACCCGAGCAGTGATCTAGCCTTTCCGGGTAACTGCCCCCAGTTTATATACTGGGCATGACATGCTGTGGTATGGAATACCTCTCTGGTTAGTTTGGGTCAGATGTCCTGTCTCTGCTTCCTCCTGGCTTCTCCTCCTCCCTGGCAGAGCATGAGACTCAGAAAGTCCTTGGTCAGAGCAAACATTACTCAGCCACAGCTAAAAACACTGGTGTTATCGGCGCTGTTCCCAGGCTGAAAGTCAAAACCACAGCACCGCACCAGCTATTAAGACTGAGAAATATGACTGCTGCTGCTGAACCCACGACACTTTGTAAGCCTTCGAAAGAAAAAAGGCTTTGATAATTTAGGTAAGGGTTTCAGAATAGCGTCCTCCCATTGATATTTTTTAAAATATCTCCACTGAATAAATAGCGAACATCAAGGAAAATTTTAAAAGCAGTATCATTTCAAAAGACAGATAGAGTTTTCATGCAGTTAGGTGTTTAAAGTAGACTGGATCTCACTTCTCTTTTCTATTTCAGAAACTTATTTTTGTTCTTTTTAGACTACATTATACATGGCAACATATTTAAATATTTTCACACTATCTAGCCAGTTCCTTGGGAAACTAATGTTATCTCAGCTGTGGACCACAGATATGACATTTTATAGATAGGAAGATATTTCACCCATTATTTAGCTGAAAGAAAAATCTCAACTGTACTGCAAATTAAAATTTGCAGCCTTAATTTGTTTTTTTCAGTTTAGCAGTCATTTAAAAGAGAAAAAAAAACCTTTTTGTCTTTTTCCCACTATCTTTAAGCTGTGCATCAGGCTAAGACTGTTGAAAAAAAGCAATTCTATGAAAGCCACAAATTAATTCTCAGGAAATAATATAACTACTTTTAATGTCTTTTTCTGATGTATACTTATGACTGCCATGTAAAAATGTTGGCAACTTAGAAAAAATGTTGACTACAAAGTTCTTTTACAACATCAGTTAACTTTGAAGTGGTAACCAAAGAGGCAAACAGAATATTAGAAATTAACATGGAATGGACAGCGAACAAAAAAAAAAAAAAAAAAAGGGCAACCAAAAAAACCCTCAAAAAACCCAAGAAAATTATTATGCAAAAGAATAAATATATGTATCATCTCTGCCTTGACTACATATGATTTTGGGCACTTCAATAATAAAAGCAGAAAATAAGAAATTAAAAAAATTAAAAGTGTAGCAGCAAACAACATTTTGATGAGTATTCTTCAACTGAAAGGGATTCTTCAGTTTAAGTAAGAGATGTCTGAGGCGTACACAATAGATGCTAATAAAATCAGGAACTTTATACAGAAGGTTGTTGAGGAATGGCTTGATGAGAAAGGGCATGGCTCTCTGGAGCAGTTGTACAAGCAGACCAAATGTTAGGCCGCACTAGGCCACGTTTGAAAATGCAAATCATGAGGAGTAGAGAGAGCCAGGAGCAAGCTGACCTTGAGGGGCTGACAAACAAGAA
>WYDI02017727.1:0-11817 GCA_009867235.2 Psittacus erithacus | reverse complement strand
TGAGGTATAATGCTCTTGAGGTGTAGTGCATATCTGTATGCAAACAGGATTTGGAACATTTTGTTTATCATGGTTTTTATTCTTTTGTTTCCTGGTTTCTTTTGCAATATAGAACTCTCTAGTCCAATATAATGTTCCTTACAAGTGAAAAACTTTGGTTATAATGTAAATGAAATAATCAAAAATATAAAATGTGTGAAATCTAATTACATGCAGCCAGAGTGTCTGCTCCAAGTAGTCTAGCACTAGGGCTTTTTTAGTCATGGGACTTACTTTTTAGGATGAAGAAACTCCAAAAGGGGGGAACTGTATTTGCCAGAAGTTACAAACACCTTGGAGTCAGATACTTAAAACTGAACTTCTGCTCTCCCTCATTTACATTATACATGCCTTTGGTTTGTTTGCTATTCAGTTCTGGTGTTGGGGAGCTCCTAAACAAAGTATATAATATGCATACAGCTACCTAAAAATGTGGGAAATGATCTTCATTGTGAAAGGATAGGGCTGTGGGATGTTTCCTAAATCCAACCATGGAGGCCAAATCACAAAACTGCAAGGCTATATTCCACTTGACAATTAGATGATCTTAAATGCTATAATTAAAAGCAAGAGTTACTTTCATTAAGTACTGAACCCCCATTGTGCCGATTATCTTCAAAATGCTTTGCATAATTCTTGTGAATCTATAATGCTTAAAGATGAAAGATGAAACACACTGAAGACAGAGGGACAAAACACCTCCAATCCTTAAAACACTAATTGATTTCTTGTTGTTGTGTTCTTTGGTTTCCATCAAACAAGGTTGAACAGCTAAACATTTAATGTTGCATGTGAATACATATATGACCCTGTGATGAATTGTGATCACATGTGAAACTTGGATATCAAACAAGTGAATAAATTTGCTATGTATAAGTATTAAGTTGCTGTATATAAGGGCTCTAACTGGCTACTAAATCCAACATTTCCTGGGCCAAGAACTGAGAGAAGGACTTAGAGTCAGCATGCTATATTTTCTGATGTGGACATCACTCAAAATATTTAGTTGCAACATGGTCCCTGGAGCTGGTCATAGTCATTCAGGCTGCAAGCTGCAGCTGTCTCCTGTTGTTTCTTCTAAATGAAAACCACCTTGTGCAAGGACAGAGCAAAAACACAGTCCCCTCATTAGGCCTTACACTCTCAGAAAAGTGATTAAAATAGATGCCTGAAAATGTCATTGACATCCTATTCTGTTGTGTCAGAATAGCAGCAGCCAAGGTGTTCATTGGCACCAAGACATGTACAAGTTTTGGGGAGGCATTTAAAGAACCATGAAGTGGCTTTGTGGTGCCTTACAGAGATCTCCTCTGAAGAATAAGGATCCACATGACAGAAAGCATAAAGATGTTTGGTGAACTAAAAGCTAGTGCTATAATCTGGCTAGAAACAAGATAAATTTTCGATACTAGTAAATAAATGCTAGCCAAGGTAGGAATGGACTTGAAAAAAAATCAGGTTTTGGCACATTATAGGAGAATCAGAGATGCAATGGATAGGCACTGTTGTGAGCTTTCTAGATAACTGATAGGATACTCCTAGCTACCTGTTCACCTGTAATAAAGGTGAATATTTACTACCTGAGGAGAACAAAGGCAATTCATAAAACAATTTTCCTATGTCACAGCCACAGAGAAATCAGAGATTTATTGTAGTTTTCTGGTTTGGTAATGTTTTTTTTTCCTAAATTCTGCCCATATTTAAAACTTCTTTCTGCATCTTCAGGTGGGGAGATCACAGCACCTTTTAAGCTGAATAAAAATACTGTGTTAGATTCACATCTATGCAGTAGTCACATATCCAGCATATCAGGCTTCCTTTGTTGAGGAATTTATTAATTCATGGTCTCATCTTAATGGCTTTAATTCCTCCTTTTTGTATGATGCAATAATATGGCCAGGCATGGGGATTTCAGCCCAGGACACAAAGTACACAGCTGGTCTTTGGATGATGGAAAAATCCCTGTAGAATATTAGTGGCTTGGCTAAGAGGAAATCTTTGGATGCCATGTGAATTTACAGCAGGTTTAAGCTGCTCTGCCTTGTGCTGTCAGCAGTGCTCATGCCAGTAAGCCCCTACACTGGGATGCCACCAGCAATTTCCCTACTTACCTTTGAGCTTGCCCAGCCAAGCTGTAAGAGAGCCAAAGTATCATGTTTACAGCCATGGTGGGTTGACTCTGGTTGGACCACATGTGCCACCAAAGCTGGTCTATCACTCCCCTCCTCAGCTGGACAGGGGAGAGAAAATATAACAAAAGGTTCCTGGATGGAGATAAGGACAGGGAGAGATCACTCACCATTTACCATCATGGGCAAAACAGACTGGACTTGGGGAAATTAAGTTAATTTATTAACAATCAAATCAAAGTAGGGCAGTGAGAAATAAAAACTCAACCTTAAAACACCTTCCCCCTCCACCCTTCTCTTCTTCCTGGGCTCAGCATCACTCCTGATTTTCTCTATCTCCTTTCCCACATTGGCACGGGGGGATAAGGAAGAGGGGTTGTGGTCAGTTCATCACATATTGAGTCTGTTGCTCCTTCCTCCTCAGGAATTCACACTCTTCCCCTGCTCCAGAGTGGGCTTCTTTCTCCATGGGACCACGGGTCCTGCTAGAAGCCTACTCCAGGGTAGGCTTCCCATGAGGTCACAGCCTCCTTCAGGCATCCCCCTGCTCCACATGGGGCTCATCTTGGATCCAGCTGGCTTTGGCCCTGTTGGACATGAGGGAAGCTTCTGTAGGCTTCTAACAAAAAAATACCTCTGCAGCCCCCCCACTACCAAAGCCCAATACAACAATGAGTGGTTAGGAAGGTACCAGCAGATAGAGAGCTCTTTAGGGAAGAGTGCACCTCCATAACAATACTTGAAGAAATGTATAGATTGTTTCATTCAGTGTCTCATGCTATGTCTTACACAATGAAGGTAGAGAGATGACCATAGCTAGACCTTGTTCTGAAAGCAATAAGCAAAAAAGGGAGTCTTAGGATGCTGCAAGAGGAACAACATTGCAAAACTGAGCAAAAATAATATTTAGGTGATGAAAACATTTCCAGCGGTGAGCTAGAACTGGTGACTATAACAACTGTTATGGTAGCTTTGATTGCTGTGGTACCCAATGAGCTGCAGATTGTGTTCTTATCACAAATGAGAGGGGGAGCTGAGCCCCTGAGGCTGGAGAGGAAAAGCTGTAACCTGACTCACAGCTGTCATGTCCATGATCACGGCTGCCAACATGCTGTCGGCTCTCATGTCAGATAAGACAAGCTCCTGTCCCTTGGCTTGCTCTCCAGTTTCTGCTGCTAGTAGGCCCATGGCCAGCTTGTATTCCAGTAACTTGCAGGCTAAATTTTCCCTACCGTTGCATTGCATTCTCCAGTCATTCTTATTTTTAGCATCTGTGCTTTTGGCTAATCTGTGCTGCCTAAGACACGAGCCCTTTGTGTTCTTTTCTACTTAATCAAAAGGAGCCTGAACCCAGAAGATGCCAAAAGACATCAGTTTCCCTTGTAGGCAGCATAAACTGAATATGCTTATTGCCTCCAAAGATGCTTAACACACTTCTAAGATAGGGCCCTGTATACCTCTTTATACAAGCCCATTGCTCACAGGGCAGAGGGATGCATCTCAGTTTTATTAATGTTTAATGCTATATTAAAAAAGAAGTTCTGCAGTGAAAACGAATTTTGAGACCATAAGGAATGCACTTCATCCCAGAATCAAGCTCACTATTTTGACTAGTTCAGATGAACTTTACCGATCCATTCAAATTTAAGAAAATGGTTATAAGGCACCTTTTTCTTTAAAATTACTCCCTGAATTTATTGATTTATTTTTTAATAGCATCTTCTACACATCCTTTCCCTCCTCTTTGTTTGCTTTTTACTAGCAATGTTAACCCAGTGTTGTCAATGTTTTGTGGCATACACATGTATAAAAAGTTCAATTTCATTTACAGGAAAAAAAGATAATTTAATGATTTTCACACAGTAGCATATGGATTGGTACAATTTGACAGTGGCTACAGTCTATATACACAGCTATGAGAGCAGAGGTGTTTGTATGTATGAAAATAGGTGATTTTTAAGGTCCCTTCCAACCCAAGCCATTCTATGGTTTATATATGTGCTCATGAAGTCCATAGATATTAGCATCATTGATTCAGGTACAGAATACTTTGCATGCAGGAGTGTGTTTGTGCAAAAGCCTGTGTATTTCTCATTGTGATATGATAAAAATAATAACTTTTGAATAGCAGTACTGCAACTGCCTCGTACTAGAATGTGATATAACTGTGTTGTATTATCTATGTTGCAAAACCACAAAATGCAGTGTTGAGGATGCCAAAATGTCTTCAAAAGGAACGTCATTTTACTTCTCTGAGTATCTAAATAAATTATGAAAAGTATAAAATACAATTCATGGAGTACATAAGAGAAGCGCCTACAAAGCGTGGCAGATCTCAAGGAAATGTTGATGTTTTCAGTACTGTCATCCATCACCATAATGAGTGCCAAAACTCCTTTGAAAATTAGCTGTCTGTGATTAGGCAGGTTTCAGAGTGCAGGTTGTTTCTGTATCTGATTCTGAAATACATTAATATGAATGCTATGCTAATTTGTCTACTTTTGACCTAGAGCTTATCTCAAAGATTCAAGAGGATATTGCCTCATTAACTAACTCACTTGCAGAGTAAAACTACCTTCACCTTCTCACTTCATTATATGGAATTGTTACTTTTCTTCTGGGGAAAAGAGAATAAACAAGAGTCCTTCAAGATGTGTTGCTTATTTCAACTTCAAGTACAGGTGTCTCGTGCATACATTATAGAGATATTAAAATTAGTATTCAGCTCTAATTCACTCCAGTCTAACTGATAGTGTTTTGATGAGTTTTGGAGTTTCTGTTCTGTCTGGGAATTTTAGAGATGAGGTAAGGCAGACAGACAGCAGCTTGGGTTTCATAAGCTTGGCTGACCTTGGAGGACAGAGGAGCATAAAATGTTTATTGTGAAACTGAATAAATGTTCCTAACAGTCAAAAAGTATGCATAAAGGAGGAGAAAAACACAGACACCTTTACACATATCCCAGACTGACCAGGAATTTGTATTATTACTTTTCTTCATTATTACATATATCACATATGGAGGACAAAATCATCACTTTTAAAATGCGTAAGCCAAATTTATTTTTAATACTGTGATTTTGATTTCTGCATTTTCCTGACATTGAAGAGAAGGCTTTCAACCCCCCTGCAATTAATGAGAGAATTTAGCTGGATTGTATTAAACCCATTCCTTTCACCTGCCACCATCTGTAGTTTGGGGCATGTTTACTGGAAAGAGCTAAAAAGTGAAATTTGTATCCATACTTTGCCTAAAATTGGTATGTTTTGAATCCAGTGATTCTAGTTTGAACCTTTAAATTTGTTATTCAAAACCAAAAATAAATACTAGAGAGAGTAAATAAAATGAGGTAGGCGAGCAACCTCTCTCAAAGACTGCCTTATTTTTTTAGCCCAATTGAACGTCTGTTCACCTATTGCACAGCCAGACTGGTTCCTTTCTTTGACTTCTGGCCTATCCAATATCCTCAGTGATCCTTTAGTCTTTCTCAAGGCAACTCTCTCTAGCGCAGGGGATGCACCCTAATTTTGATTTACTTCTGGCAACAACCATAAAAATCCAGGGACTCTTAAGTGCAGCCCTGGTCCCTAAACTCTGTAATGATTGCTTATATCATTTGATTTAGTCCAGGGAATAGCCCAAAGAAGATTAAAATGATTCCTTCTGCCTAGCTGAGATATACTGCTTTGCTGAAATGTGTCCCTGACCTCTTTCACTGATCTGTAATATGGAGGCTAATAGCCCTTATAACTGTTATCCTACCTAGTGTAACTGCAAAGGTTGTATTTCCTCACGTTTCAAATGGTTTGGTGTGCCCTCTTTTTTTTTGCCTTTTAATCTGTGTAAAACACCTTCATACAATCTCTTGAAGGTAATGCCTCCTCTGGTCCAAACCCAGCAAATATGGCTCTACTTTTTCCTTCTTATAGCAGCGCAGTTAACAGGAGTAGTTTGGGTAGGACTGACTCATACTCTTATGCCTGCCTGTGGCCTGGGGATGCTCTCAGGTTATGGAAATGTCCTACTGCTATCCAGGGAGAGGTGGGACCCTCCTGCTACCCAACTTGGTCCTTTACGCAAGGACAGTTCAGGAAAGGTTCAGGAGCAAACCCACTGTGGAGGAGTTAAAACACACTTAGATACATCCATGTATTTGCTTGAACCAGTGGATTGAATACTTGCCATTACCAATGCTGTAATGCGCAAACACCCTGGGGATGTTTTGAACCAGAAATGTACCTCATCCCCAGTAGTAACACAAATTTCCAGTCAATACTTTAAAGTATGTATTTTGTCCTGAGATTATTCATGAATAATTCATTGACTGGGAGATCTGTGTAGGTGCATCTGAGCAGAAGTGTGTTGCTTTGCTTTAGCCGGAGGGCAAATGTAGACCTATGTATAGCTACTGTATAGAAAGACTAATATCTTTAATACTGTAAAACTTGGCCTTTATTCTATGAAGGGGTCTTGGTAGTATAGCAAAGTAAATGGTTGAAGGTCATTGTATGAATGATAAATATCATGCCATATAGATAGCAGCAGAGCCTCCTGATGGAACTAGAACAGTGCTTATCTGTGCACACTACAATGTTGTTTATATTTGGGATAAAACCTAAATTACTTGTATATCCTCTTGGCTATCCTTTCATTCATATGCTCACATATTTCTCATGGCTTTTATGGCACAGAGCGATAATGCTAAGAGATAAGAGTATATAAATCTTCTTTCGGCCACTGGAGAGAAAGTATTTGCATACTTTTTTTGTGTTACCATGTGTTGAGATAATATAAAGCAGAAATGTAAATACTTTCAAAATTAATTCTTAAGAAATGCATCATCACAAACAAAAGCAAAACAAAGCACATTAAAGAGGTAGTATAAAAGCCAAGGCTCAGTTCTGGTTTGGCAGCAGTCAGTTAGTGTTTCAGTCTCAGATATTACAGTGGAATCTGCCAGTGCAGCCAGGGGTAATATTTGCTAAGAAGTCAGTCAGATGTCAGCTTCAGCTTTTTAAAATTGCTCTGTGTGCTGCAGAGAATGATGCTACAAATCAATTCTCTCTTTCGTTATTTACAGTTCACAAAAATTTGCCCTGTTTTAATGATCTGTCCATTCTATAGTATTTGTGTTGCCATAATCTGGAATCCAAATTTTTGAACAATGCATCAATTAATGTCATTTTCAGGAGACTCAGGCAGAGGTGGTGATTTTTGGAGGGGGTCACTAGCGCTTCTCTTAGGCAAGTAAAAATGCCTGATACTTGTTATCCTATTTCTTCTTGGTGCTTTGCAATGCTTTCTAAGGAGCAGATGTTATTTACTATAGAAACTTAAATGTCTTTATTGACAAATAGCAGGAGACAGACCCTCAGGAAGAGCGGCTGCATTAGCATGCAGCTTATAATATTTTTCAAGGATATGTTTGAGTCTTTACACTTTTTTTGGAACACTAAAATGTTGATAGTAAATGACGGTGGGAATAAGTGCAGTTCGCAGGATAAAACCGATGTTTTAAAAGCCTCAATATGTTTTCTTGGTCTGTTTTCACCATGTGTGATATAGTCTTACAAGCTATACATTTTTAGAGATGGTTGCAGTATTTATAGTAGTGTTTTTTATGTTTCCTTTTGCCAAGGAAGGGCAAATAACTTAATTTTATATTGCACAGTTTACAAGCGAGGTATCGCAAAGTCCTTTTCCAAGGAACTGCTAGTGGGTAAGGATAGGAGCTGCATGAACATGACTGCAGTGGTAACCGTTTCATTTTAAATCTTCAACTTCATTTTTGAGGAAGTATTTTGCGTAGACTTTTTATAGGTGCAGAATGTCAGAGGAGAAAGAGGATGGGAAGAGTGCCAGAAGGGTTTTCCTCCACCCGCGTGGATAGTTACAGCCCCTGTGCTCAGCGAGGAGCAGGAGTTGTTTCCTAGTTTTCCCCTGGGGTGAGTCCCACTTGCAATGGACAGCAGCCGTGCTCTGAGGGATGTGCTATACAGCACGTCCATGGCATATTCTGCTTTCCTCAGGCAGAATTCATCCCTCCCCAGCAGAGTGCTGAAGGGGTTATGGTAGAGGGGCTGGGCTCACAAGCCATGGCTAAGTCTGTAGCGCTGAGAAGTGATAAAACCTGTTTTGCACTAAGATCTAATAATCCCCTATTGATAGAACCTGTGAGCAGCTACTGGAATATCTTCCAGATCAGTTCCTCCCTCTCTCTCTGACAGTCAATGAATGCAAGGTCTTCCATGCAGTCTCTTTCAATGGATTTTCATTAGATGAGAGAAGCTATCACCCCAGCACGTGGAGTTAGTTCCAAAGCTACTTTACTTCTTTCTTGGGGCTGTTTATTACCCTCTCACTCCTTTTTTTCCCTATATTCTCAAAGCTGCTTGCCTTCCTGTCTTCAGGAATCTATAAATCTGAATACACTACAATAATAGCCATTTATGTCAAAATAGGCAACTAATCCCTGCATTAACCTAAGATGTAAGCAATGCAAAGAGATCATAAAGGGGTAAAACTGATGTTGTTTTGGAACACTGTTACATATTTATTATAAAAGCAGTATGTGATATGCATTTTGTGCCTTTTTGCACAAGGGGGGAAAGGCTTCTAGAGTACGCCATCATACAGTGACTGTCCAATGTCTTAGTTTGAAAAGATGATCGTAAAGCAACATAATACTCAAAGACTGCTGATTCAAAACCAAATTTTATAATATATTGAAAAATCAGAAGTGATTGAAATGACACAGAGGTGAAGCTAGATAGTGCAGTAAAAATTAGGCTACAGGCTTTTTACAGGAAAAGAGTACCTCTGTTCTGTTTTCTGAGCTTCTTGAGCAAATAACAATGAGGACAGGAAGGAAGACTGTGAGTACTTTCAAGGTTGATCTTTTCACACTGGAGATAAACTAGGCTAATCACCTAAGGACACTGGCTTTCTCACTGTATTTTTTAAGTGATTAACTTAGGGTTTAGAAGAAAATGTTGAACATTTGAAAAAAATAAATGAAAACTGGCTCATACAGACCTTTGAAAGTTCCTGCTGAAAAGAATTGCATAGCTTTGTACAGGATAGGGAGAGTATATTTGCCTGTAATTGTGGATTCAGACTACTCAAAGCTATGATCACAAAGCTAAGCTTGAAGTGCCCTCTGTGAGTTAAACTGTATTCCCATTTTATTTACAGAGGAATAGAAAATATGATGCACAGCTTCAATTTCATAAAATGGTAAATTAATTTACATTATTAGGACGGGAAAATGTAACAATTTTCTTTTGGTATGAGGAGGATGATAGTAGAAAAGATACTTCTTTTATAGGTTGGAGGTTATGAGGTAAGATGCTATTATATATAATGTGTACGCCACTAGAGGTCTGACACACCGCCTGTGAAAGTTAATGAAAGACTAGCCACTGAGTTTTGGATTATCCATTATAATCATGCTATTACTGCTAATACTGAAGTTGCCAATTTTGAAAAGCAAGTATCTTGGTATTTTATCATTATTGATTAAAATCACAGTATAAAACAAGACCTGTAGGTACATCTACAGTCAAAAAATGAAGGCTGCAGTCTTAGTATGGAATTAAATAAATGGCATTAAAACCTGTGCCTGGAAAGATACTTGTGTATCTTTATTTATCTTTTCAATTTTATCTCTACTTAATCCTGGGAGCAGCCAATAAGTTTTGAGAACATGTCAGCTCAAGTATAGGCTTACAGTAACAAGGGTAGGATTGGTTACAGTGATAGTTTTCTCAATGCTATTTTATCAATCTAATATATTGAAGTTGGGACAAAGTCACATTTATTGATATTGTAATAGACATATATTTGGCTTAGGGCATATTTGCTTTTATTGATGTTATGTCAATATAATATAATGACAGAGAAAGTGATAGTGAGTTTTTTGGAGGACACTGATTCTGTTTGATATTGAAGTTTCCTGAGCTTTGAAATGTTTTTTTATGGAATTTAACATTTTGACCATTTGGGAGCAGGACAAAATTGTGCTGAAATGTCCTCCTTTTTATGTGAAATAAAAAAAGTTCTTCAATTTTGGATGACACTTTTGGTGCATAGTTTATTCACTTCCATGTGAGTGCACTTGGTGTTTTTTCGATAAAGACAAAACTTTTGTTACCAAAACCAGTGCTTGCTCAGAATAACAACAAATAACACAATTTTGTGACTGGTTTCAAACCAATGATTTTCCCATTTATCTAACAACGGTTAAATAATTTCTGATTGCTGTTGTGCTTCAAATCAGCCTACTAATTGTCCGGCAATTCAGACTTCCTGGATTTTTTCTTTACAGTCTCTGGTTTAAGGTACAAAATAAAAACAAGCAATCAAGCCCTTTATGCAGAGTGCTACTTTTTTTATGTGCATACATTTTTGTCAGGTAGGCAGAAATGGTGGTTTTTAAATTTTTAGGTTCTCATAAGGCATGTAGTTAAATGGTAGCATTTTGCTTTAGAGCACAGGACAAACTCATGTAGCATAAATATATTTATTTAGTTGTCACTATCCTCTTCTGTTACTGATTTGTGACATTCCATCTGCTAATAATGTATTTGTTTACAGCAATTTTTTCTGTTCATCTTTAACTTATTAGTGGGTTTTGGGATTTTTTGGCATGTGGACTGCTAATCCAGAAGTCTCATGGCAACAGCTGGAACTGGAGCATCTGTGCAGCCTAGAGACAATTTCCAGACATTTCATTTCTTTCTCATACATTGAAATGGAAAAAAAAAATCTTTTTTTGTGGGCAGTCATAAGAATATCTTTGACATTAACTACTTTCTGAGTATGCAAGGACACAATAACATGGATAATGATGAATATCAAGTGTTTTTCAAGGGCTGGCGTTCTGCCTCATCAACACATCTGCCAAGATCAGACTTCTTAATACTAAGAGAAAAGAGTCTATTTATAGAATACAGAGATCTCAGGCTTTCTGCAAGCAAATCTTGCCATTCTGAGATGAATGAACACAAATGAATAGAGAGCACTGCAAACACAGAAACGTTGTGCTTATGGTTTTGCACATGTTATATCTTAGATCTTCATGGGGAATGTCATCTGATGTAGCTACTCAAGTAAATGCAAAGGGAGAAGGCCCTTTGTGCATGGATACGACTTTTTACCCTGTCCTTAGGGTACAAATTCCACATCTTTTCTCTCACTTTTTGACTAAAAGGATTTCCAGAGCTCTTCTACATTCATTCATCAGTGCAGTCCATTTGACTTTGCTATCTCAAAGTCTGTCTTTTCAAAATAGAAATCCATAGTTTATTAATCTTGGTTTAAATTGAATTCACTCATGATCACCCCATTCAAGGTTACTTTCTGCAATCAGCTCTTCTTTTCTGTCCTTGTCACTTAAAAACCTCATCTAAAAATAACATAAAATCATCTCTTGCTGACTCAGTAGGTATTTGGTGAATAAATCTATTTACTATTATATCCTGAAAGAGCTGCTCTTTACAACTGTAGTTAGTATTAATTATTCAGTCTGTATTGGTTACCTTATTTCTTTCATTGTCTCATTTTGTTTTCTAGTTGTCCTGGGTTCAGCAGTAGCAGTCATTTTTCTCCTTCTTAGTAACTGGTGCAGTGCTGTGTTTTTGATTTTGGC
>WYDI02017726.1:632-18779 GCA_009867235.2 Psittacus erithacus | reverse complement strand
CTCAGATGCTTTGCTAAATTGAGATGATAAGGGAGTGAAACAGTGGAAAGTTACTGCTTAGCACTTAGGAGACTATACAAGGGATGTGAGACACAAAATAAACGGCTTCTACTTGATTCACATTGCATTGCATGGAGTCCATTATTCCCCCCCGCAATGTATCACCCTAAATATTTTTCTGTTCTGTTGTGCTTCATGTGTGATCACTTGATGCTGACACCCTGGCACATTATTGTTTTGTGTCCTGTTCCTGTTTTTTGGATTTGCAGTGTTGGAAGGGCTGTTGTGAGACCATTCTTGCTGTGTATTACATGCTGTGTATTTCTTTTGCTAATCATCAGTTTAGACACTTTCTGAAACAGGTATGGAAAGGGTACTGTAATGTTACTGGTTGAGGTGATCTGGGATTGCAGGAGGTCAGGTAAATTGCAGAAATTAGCAGGTGTATCTGCGTTCTTTCTGTACTGTTGACTGGAGATGGTTGATTCATCTGCAGATCACATTTGTGAAAGGACAGGGAGCAACCTGGGTGTATTTTTGTCTCTTTAAATCTTGTTTTGGAGATTAATGGGAAAGTGGTCATGATCCCTAGAAAAGTTCTTGTGCATGGTTCTGGCTTATAATGCATGTTTTCAATATTAAGTATTTTGTGAATCAGTAAACAGCTGGATATAGAAGCAAGGACAAGGCAAAGCAGGGCTTAATATTCATGTATGTGATATGATCTTCTGCCATCATTGATCAAGTTAAACTAATTTACTTAGGAAATCAGTAAGTGCCAAGCTGATAACTGAAAAGACCATTCATTCAACTCTTCACTAGTCTATAACACTAAACTAACATGACATAGTATTTTATGTAAAGGAAGCATAGTTTCATTTTAATTTACACAGTATTTATAAAGCTCTGGGCACTGAAAATAGAACAGCTTCTTAATTTTCCTGTATTCATTTATTCATTTGTTTGAAGTTCCAGAGGCAGTACCTTTGTGATGCTGAGTGCAGCTGTCCTTCCTGTGCTTAGTTTACCATCTTTGGGATTTTTTAAAGAAAAATAAAAAGTTATGTGAATACTGATTTTTTAAAAAAACAATTGCAAACCTTTCTTTGCATGCTTATTTTTGATATTTTCTTCATGCTTGGTGTTTTGGTAGCCAGTATATTTTATTGGGTTGTCATCTTTTTTGCAATTCTTTTATGTTTAATTGTTTTTCCCTTCAAATTAAATGTTTTAAATATTATTAAAACAGGAATTAAGTGATGTGGAAAAAAAATGTGTGAATGAAAAGGTTTTCAGATAATAATGGTAATAAATCAGTTCAATTAACATTGCAGAATCAAATGGCTGTAGGATTCAAGCCTTATCTAGTAGCTTTATTATTAAAAAAATAATTAAGCTATCCTGCAGTATAGATTGCTTATAATGTCTGTCATTAGACAACTCAAAGTATAACTTCCAGCCCCTACTCAATGAGTTGGCTTTAGAAGGAACATCTGCTAGAACACAGCTTTATAATTTAATGCCTAGTAGAAAAAAATGTTATCATGTTTTTATATGTATCAGCACATCACATATATCATAAAAATATCAAACCTGCATCAAAAGTATAGTTACTTTTTTTGTTACCTGAAGGCACTAGTCTCATACATTTCTCTAGGTTCATTCTCATTTACTTTTTTCCATGATATAATCATATTTTTCTATAATTTATAACTTGTACTTCTTTCAAAGTACATTTGCAATCATGACACTATGAGAGAAAATGCAGCAACTAGGGGTTTTTTTCATCCTTAATGTATTCTTTTATGATCCCACTTTAGTGTTTTAATTAGCCCAGTAAAAATTGGCCTTTGTAAGTGTGAGCATAAATAATACTTTGAGTCTATGATTTAGGTTTTTTTTAATTTCAGGGATTTTAAAAATGCATTTTATAATAATTGCTTAATCATGAAACTATTATCAATTTACTCAAAATACTGAATAGAGAAAATTGGAATGGTTATATTTAATTATGTTTTCTATTTTTCAGGCTATCCAGGAAGTTCAACAAATGACCTAATTTAGTCTTATGTCACGAAGTAAAAATGGGTTTTTTGAGAGCAGCAGCTATTTTATTCACCAAAAAGAGAGACTGCAGGCTTTTATGTTATACAGTGTTCATTTTGTTGTGTTTTTTGTTTTTTTTTTCCACTTTTAATGCTTTAGTACTGATAAGCAGAGTATCTCAGGTGATTCAGGTAATCACATGGACCACAAGGGTCGTGTACCCTGTTTTTGTTGAATTTTATACCTGTTTCTTCTTTTATTGACATTGCATTATCTGTAAATTATTAAGAACATGTTAAGATTTGAGTATGGTTTTGTCATCTTATGATATGGGATAAACCTTTATTAATAGTGACGGACACTAATCTCTGGAAATTGGTTTGGTTTAGTATATCTAATTTTCTTCTCCACATGATCTCTATTTTCATGGCCCTTCCCACTGTACGTCACACCAATATTCAAAGGGACAGTTTCTGAATGCTGTTGCTAGCCCAGCATTGTATGAAAGTTATACCTGAAGTGTAGGACTGCAGTATTTCTACTGTTGTGACAGAAATCTGTAATGCTCTGTTGCATGTTGCAAGGCAGGGTTCTGAATAACTTTCTGGGCTTTTTCTGAGAATGGAGAACTGAGCTATATAAAAAAAAAGCATTTTGACTATTGTACTAACATAGAATTTCAGTGTAAATTACCATATATTCTTTAACTTCCAGTGGTGATTCTAGCTTATATAAACTCTTGCCAATTTAGAAGAGTGCATATACTGGTATTATTTTTAAGATTTCCCTAGTGTAATCACACTTCATTATTATTTTCTATTAATGTGTTCTGTAATGACTCACTAATCATAGCTGTTTTGTAATTAACTAGCAACTAAAAAAATACGGTTTAATGTAAATTATTTTTCTCATGATGAATGTATAAACCAATATTAGTCTGTATAATCTGTATTAACCAGTACAGTCTTTATGGCAAATTGGCCCTTTGTAATCTGTCCTCTGTTTGGGGCAGCAAATAATTTCATTGTCCCTTGAACAGAAATGAGTGTATGTCACATTTAAACAGGGTGGCCCTTCCTCTTCATGCGTTTTATGGTGAAGTTTTTAACAGCCAGAAAAGCTGAACAGAACTGCTATTTTATTTCAGAATATTGTTTCCAAGTTTTCTATGCAGCTATTTGATGATGCTAATGATAAACTTATTGAGGTATACATGAGAAAGGGCCATAAATTAGTGAAAGCACATGCATGTTTGAGGTTTATTTTAAATGTGATCATGCATAATATGTCCTTGTGGAAATGAGTTTTGCTTTGATTTGTGAAGCAGATAGTATATTGCAAAATGTCTGTGTGTTTTGAGGGGTTAAATTGGCACACTATTAAATGAGCTATAGCAGCTTTCACAGATGCATTCATTTAACAAATGCGTTTGTGGTTAAGTGCTTCCTTGACAATAAGGGGAATTGAATCACCAAGACCCAGAGCTAAAAAACTTTCCAGATTTAGCGAAATAGCCAATGCTTTGTAACTATGAGTTTCAGCAATTCTTGAAATAATAGAAAAACATTACTGGTTTTGGTTAACTGAGTAAATGAAGAATTACTGGCAGGTTGGGATATTTCTCTCTTAAGTATTTCTGTAGTAAGTTTGCCATGCTATGCTGAACTACTTCTCTGTAGAGAAAAATGCTGTTTTATCAGCTTTACTGGGCTCTGAGTGCTTTGGGATTCATTTTAAGTAGTAATAGTGTACAAAAAAGTGCCCAGTTTATTGTGTAAAAGTAGAAGATGTATAGTAGGGTGTGACTTACCATTCTGTAATTCCTGCTAGTCGTCAATATTGCAATATTATGCATGTTGTCTTTTTTCAAAATAACAGATCAGCAGTTGACATCTGTGGTCTTCAGGGAGCTCAAGGAACTTTGGTGCAAATAGTAGAGGTAGCTTTCATATCCAAAGACTTACTTGTGTAGCAAGCATTTAGAAGACTTATTAAAGGGTAAGAACTAGTAGTCTGATTGTTTCTCTGCTTCTTTGAAGGTGATACATTACAGGCTATGTTTTGCAGAAGCAATGTTATATCTGGACTGTGAGCTTTTTGTTCTGAAACGTTTTTATTCTTGCAGTTGCCTGTAAAGAGGATAATAGATTTTGAAGGCTGATATTTAGGGCCATTGGCTAGGATAATTGCAGCTATAATTTGGGAGTTGTTCAAAATTTCATTCAAAATAGCTGTAACTAGTCTCCTGGCACACTTTATTCTTCAAACTAACTGAGCGGAGCATTTTGTCTGCATTATTGACAATTTTCTTTAGGTTGCCCAAGACTCATCAAAGAAGAAAACGTTTTTTCTCCTCATCTAGGATCTTGGCGTTTGATTGTTTTTGTGTGAGGAATTAATGGATAGTTTATCAGCCTAGGGAGATATTGTGGGATCCATATTCCTCTATGGAAAGAGCCACTTAATTGTTCTTTAGGTTCCAGCTTATTACAGAACAGATAAATAGTTTATTCACCCCAGTATTAAGCTGGATGAACTGTGCATTTGTTTTCACTGGGACTGAGGAGAGTTTTTTATCATTCATCATGAGTGTGAACCAACAACAGAGCCAATCCATGAGGACCTTGAGGTCAAATTATGGCATTCTTTTTATATGTCTGGCAGGAAGACTTGTCAGCAGTTATCTACCCAATCTTTCTACTCCAACCCACTTTATATCATAGAATCATGGAATAGAATAGCTTCTTTCAGAGCTTGTTTAGGTAAAGGCAAACTGCCAGGTGGCAAGGTGAGAAGAAAAGAATATAGCATACTAAGTAGTATGTTGATCAAAAGATAGAGCCACAGGGTTTTTGGATATTTTAACTTGTTGGCATGGACAAATAGTTTAAAAAGTTTAAAGGGTAGCATTCAATTTGGTTATAGGTTTGGGAGTCTCTAACCCTAGTGGAAGGAGGTGTTACTCCAGGATCCTCCTTTTTCTGGCATGGTTCTTAAACAGACTGGGCTGTTTAGGAGAAGGTCAAGGGCCCTTTATTTGCAATGTAGATGCTGATTGTGCTTGAGTGTATATTGTAATGGTTAATTACAGTGGTGGCTTTCATTGTATTCCATATTTCTGCATGGGTGTTATCATTTTGTCTGATGCCAAATTTAATCAGTGCTGACACATACTGTGCCCTGTTTTGTATCCTGTGGATTTCTGTATGCTGTATTTCTAGGTTGATAACTGCTACCCTTACACTTTCTGTGCTGACCGTATTTGTCTGAAGGTGCTGTTGCTCTTTCTGGTGATGGAAAGTGAGAAATGTTGAGAATCAAACTAAAAGAGCCACTTAAACTAAGGAAAAAAAAAAAAAGTGAAGGTATGCGTGTGACATGCTCCCTGCCCTGGATAATGTACCAAAGGTTCTGTGCATCAGAGTATGCAACACAGTACAAGAATTGAGTGTGGGAGTCAAAGTGAGAGTCGTGCATTCTTCGTGTGATGTTGAAAAAAGTTCAGATGGACAGACACAAGATAATTGCATAATAGAAGAATGAAGAGATAAAATCTATTTCTGGCTGAAAATCTGTGAAAAAAAACTTCTGCAAGTATTTTTTACAAGATGTCAGGAGTAATTTTTAGTTTTCAGGGAGTATTCTGACTAAAGGGGAGTGTCTGGTTACCTAATTTGGAACACGAAGCTGAGGCATAATTGTAAATCTGCAGCAGTACTGAGACAAAACTGTTTGCAGCTGGATACCTTCCTTTCTTCAGGTAATGCTTCCCCACATACCCTGAACTGCTTGAAACATTTGATATTTGTATAGTTTACACTGAAACACTGAAAACAAAGTTTTCAATACCCAGCTTCAGGAAAAATGCGTCTCCTTAGAAGCATGGTTCTCTTCAATAAACCCTGATTTCTTTTATATGGCTTCCTCTAATGAAAGCCAGTTTTCAGTACTATTCTCAAATACAGTTTGAGACGGTTTGTACTTATATGAGTTTTTATTAATTCTTTTCTCTGCAGAGGTGTTTCCCAGCTTATGACAATAGTCACTGTACTGATAAATATAAGGCTAGTTTTAAGATTTCAAAAATTAATGAAAAATGAGTCAAGAGTCTTCTCCTATTTTGCATTATACGTTGAATTAGCTTTTTAATTTGTTGCCATAAACTGCTGTTGTCAAAAGGTTTTCTATTTAGTTCAGTTAGCAAATAATCATACTGTTAGAAACATTCCTATTTTTATACACAAGGCAACATATTTTATCTTGGTTATGAAAACCAGAGAGCTGAAGCATCTGTTTTCAATGCACTTAAAAGGAATTTCATTGATATTTTTGTTGCAGAAAGCGCAAAGAATATATATTTTTTCATATCTGAAATTAATGAACTGATGTTAAGAGGCTGTGATTTTAAAAAAGGCATATGCAGAAGTAAAATCATATTTGTTGTATTTATTTCTTCAGTAAGCTAGTATTGGCTGTGACACGTCTGAATGTATGATACACAGTGTGCAGAGGTTCATTTGGAATTTTGATTTTTACTGACTTTTTCTGATTATAAAGAGGGCTCATGCT
This sequence comes from Psittacus erithacus, assembly GCA_009867235.2. Taxonomy (NCBI): domain Eukaryota; kingdom Metazoa; phylum Chordata; class Aves; order Psittaciformes; family Psittacidae; genus Psittacus; species Psittacus erithacus. The sequence goes on along the minus strand of WYDI02017726.1, from coordinate 12,164 downwards.
CTCACATGAGGGTTATCTCTATGGAGCAGTCAACCTCTAATTCACAGCTTGAAGCCCTTTGATCTCCTACATATAGCAACCTCTATCATTTATACTGAACTTCCCACTTATTTTGAAAAGCTGTACTGATTTTCCTCTGTCTCATGCATTCCCACTAGGTGTTTTAAGATTCAGAATTTCAGCTGCTTTCATGACTACTGATTGCTGCCACGGTTTTCTGAAAAATCAGTGTCAGCATGAAACACTTGAGGAAGTGTTGAGACATCTTTCAGGAGGACTGGGAAGAAATCTTACTGTTGAATTGAACAACAATAAAAACCTGCTCAGGATGCTGTTACGCATTAGTTTTCTGCAGTTTTCTAGGTTTCAAACATCTTTATATGGCTTTTATTTATGGGGTTGCTTGGGAAGCTATGTATCTATTTTCAGCTGTAGTCACATGTGTACAAGCATAGATGTTGAAGTTAATTCCCAGCTCAGATTGTTGTTCAAAAACATGGAGAGTTAGCATATTAAGGCCTCTGTGGTACTTATTAATAGCTTATCTTATTATAACTACTTGTATTTGCTGTTTGGTGATGATTGTGTTAATTAACTTGTTTTGAATTTTCCCTGATTAACTGTAATCGCACTATTTTAAACTTCAGCCAACAGAAAAAAAGTGCTTTTTGTTTTTAATTTCCAAGGTATCTAACTTGTAACACTTTTTTTGTGAGATCTGTAAATCCAGATCAAGAAATCCATTTTTCATTATAGAAAATATATCTTCATTCAAGATAGAAGATCATCTTTTTTAATTCATGAAATTATGCGTGGTATTTTGGAGGGAGCTTTATATTGCTGCAGAGGGTTGGGGATATTTTTATATTTAATATAAGCCATAAGCATCAATTTTTTGCCTTGCACAAGGTCTTAAAAAGAACTCTGAAACCTGTAATTAAGCCTTGCAGTATGTTTGGTAAGTCTGTGGTTATACTAAAGAATTATAGAGAAAAAGCTGCACTGACAGTGCTTTTATGCCATTGCATTTTTTTTTTTTTTTTGACATATGGTACATCATCACATCAGAGTTGTTCACTGGTAGATTAAACACGTAAGTTAAGGCATTCTAATTTTATATTTGACTTAATATTACTGTTTCCAAAGGTGTTCTTTTAAACATTTTTTTCTTTAAATGCTTTTTGAACTTAGAGAATTCCTTTTCCTACATAAAACTTTATCTAGGTGATTTATTTTCATACTAGGAAATGTGTTTTTTTCTGATGTCTTAATTTGGTCTTGTTTTTTTTTTCCTTGTCACTTAATTAATATATTAGACTGTGTGATTTACCCCAGTCTACAGTTCTGAAAGCTTTTCACAGATTGTATCTCACCTCCTACTCTTTTTTTTATGAGAGGGAAACAAATCACTTTTTTATCTTTTTTTTTTTTTTTTTACTTGAAGATGGTAGTATTTGAGTTTGTAGGGGATTACAAAGTATGATAAGGTAATTACATCACTGTGATTGTCTTCAAAGACCACTACTGAAGTATTTGAGAATCCTTAAGAACAGGTTATTGAGAACTTTTATATGCCTTTGACCCTAAATTGACTGTTTTTAAAAGATTGGTGGCCACTTCTGTCTTTCTTGATCTTGTTGGGTTGAGAGGCCTACAAGAATTATTTGAATGACTGAGGGCTTGGTCGTTTGCAGAAATCACTGGGATTGCAGCTGAATCCTTTTGCGTGAGTTGTGAACAAAATTTAGAGCCATGTTATATATATTCTTTTTCCTGGTTCTTTTTGTCCTGCGTTTCGTTATGGCAAGAAGGAAAAAACAGATCTTAAAAGTTCTTGGCTGTTTGCAAAGCACTTTTTTTTGTCGTTTTGTTGTTCTCTCCCCCCCCCCATGACTTCAGTGCTTCAGGAATTTTTGGTGAAAACCTTTACTTCTTTTAGTTTGTTGCAGTAATGCTAGGTATGGTGGCCTTTACCTAGCATTTCCTATTATTGTTTGTAGGCATAAATTCTTCTTTAATGACTCTTTTTCTAATAGACCTGTAAGGTTAAGAAAGTTTTCTAGAGTGTATAGGAAAATGAATACTTCTGCTGTACAAACATAACCTGAAAATCCTCTTCCAGTGCGTTTAGCAAGCATCACTTTTTTTACCCTTAGTAGCCATCAAAATTGACTTGAGCTGTTAACCTGTCATCTCATATGTGAAGCAAAATTAGTCTGGATAGTGTAAGTGAACAGAAGTGAACACTGGAGGGAGACTCTAGTTAAAAAAGTGAAAAGAGAGGTAGTTTCCCATTCCAATTCGTCAGAGTAGTTGCCGGCCTATCCTAACCAATTCACACTATAGCCACCCGTGTACAGTGATAGTTGCCTTCTGCATTGTCAGGGAGTATGCTGCAGCCTGCAGCAATTATCTAAAACAACAAGGAAGTAGGCATAGACACTGAGTTCTCTATCCCTATTCCTTAGCTGCAGTCCACATCTGTGGGGGCTCCCTTACCATTGCCTCTTCGGTTTTATGTGAAAATACCCCCATGTGTTCTGGGTCTGAAAAATAACTTCTGGGACATGCAACAAAGAGTATCATAGGTGCATATTTAATATGGGAACCTATGTTGGTGGAACTGTGTAACTAGGTAAAATAGAAATGGACCCTGAGAATTTGGCCCATCAGCGAGTTTTTGATATTTTAACTGAGATAGGAATGTAAAACTCTTCACAACTGGACATGTCCTTCTCCTCTGCGGTCACAAATCAGCTGTGAAAATTTAGATCATATAATAGTGCAGGGTCATCTTAATTTCTTATATTAAAATAATTCTAACCGCTCTTGGTTTTAAATTTGTCCTGCAATCCAACACTAGATCTGTAAAGCCATTTGACAGAGATCTTTTTCGAGGAGAAAAGTGCTATGTAAGTAGGTACTATGGTTAATAAGAGTGTGCAAGATGGTATGTGTCAAGACATCCTGAAATCCCTGTGCTACAGCTCATAGTCTTATTTTTGAAGTAAGGAGCCCAGAGGGTGGCAGTGAAGGCAAAGTTATCCAGTTTTGTCCAAGCATTTCTCACAAAGAAAAGCCACGCCAAAAAGTAGAGACATTTTAGAAATTACCAGGTTGCCACTTGTGAAAAGAAACTAGCTGAAGGGAAAAGGGAAATTTCTGACTGCCTCCAGCTGCCTACAAGAGAGACACACAAGAAACCAAGATCTGAGATTACTGTAATCAGTGCAGTATTTTGTGTAGGGACAGATCTTGGTTTCATAATTTCTAATACTGAAGGAGAGTGAAAATAGTACAGAATGTGGTGGTGGTTGTGACAGCTGATGCCAGCTGACAGGCAAGAATTATGGCTGTTTCTTTATTCCTTCACGAATGAAGTTACTAAATGACGGAAAAATCTTCAAATTGGGATTCAGTTAAAGAGGTACTGAGATTTCAGTTAGATGTCTCTCTCACTTGCATATGCTTAACATGATTTAAGTTTCTTATATCAAAATGCTGAAGACTATGGATTATTACTCTAAAGCATATTAAAGTAATAAAGCCTTATGGATTATTTTAAGATTCTTATGTTTATCCCTGTCACTGAAACAGTGTTCTTGTAAATTATCCATTAGTAACTTTTGTGTATATCCAAAATAAGATTAATTAAAATTCATTTTAAAAGAGGGGCTACATTTTTTTTTTTTTGAACACCCACTGTTACTATTTACTATTGCTATTGCTGTTCACTATTTACTGTTACTGTTTGTATTAGCTAATTATCTGGTTTTGTAATCAAGGAAGTCTGTGAACAGAAGATTCACACTATCTTTAATAACTGTAAAATCTTACAGAATGTCTGAGTTAGAGTGACTGAAAGGCATATACTTTTCAAATTATTTCTGATGAATGCTAAGGGAGTGCTCCAAAAAAGAACACTTGTCAACTTTTATATTAGTTGCGGCTCTTTGTGCTGTCATCAGGGTTTGACTATGAACGTATCTATCCCTGGCATGTAAAAGTTTGTATTCACACTCATAGGATTTCTCCTTAGGAGAAAAGGAGCATTGTTTCTGGACTAGTTTATATTCACATTTTGTATGTCTAATTTATATACGCAAGGTGGCAGTGCTCTGTTTAGGGGGTGATAGTAAGGTGTGGAATTAGATCCTGTAAAACCTTCTACTCTCTACAGTATATCTGCACTGGGTATGCTACTATAATATCATCAGCATTTGTTTCATATACTTATACCTCAGAAATGGAAAAATCCTACATTAGCAGAGGTATAGAAAAGTGTGCAGATACTCTGTATCTGGTATGTTTTCATCAATGTTGTTAATTAAATCAATTAATGCATTGAAATATTTTTAAATACATCTTTGAAGGCCTAGCATTTCAACCTTGAAATATTACAGTACATACAAAAATCTTTATCTGAAAAACTTAGAATTAAAGGACACAAACTATATCATAATGATTATCATTTCTATCTAAATTGATTTCTGTTTATTATTTACATTATTAAATGTGTAATACCCTAATTTTAATGCTGCAATGATAGTAGCTGACTCTTTAATGTTATCAAAACTGTTTTAATCTTTAGTGAAACAAGTTAACTCTCATCTAGAGGTCATTCAAGTGAAACAGAAATACCTGATTCAAAGATTTTTTCCTTTTTGCCCCTTGCTGAGCCACTGCTCTTAACATGAGCATGTCTTTCTTCTTGTATTTGTATCAAACAATGGGAGGGAATCTTTGTCAGCTAAGATTCATCAATTATAGTTTTTGTCAGTGAAAATATGAACTGTATCAAGGACTCAAGAAAAGTCTATTAGGAAAATTCTGTTAGGAAATAGTCACATTCTGTACTATTCGCCGTTTTGAAAGTTTCTGAAAATCTTACATTGTAATATTCAAATATGTAAGCAGCGTATTTGTAGGAAACAAATATTTCAAAACCTTCTTTGCAAGGTGGAGGTCTGAAATGTTTTTCATGGTGACTGAATTACACATGCAAGGTATAGATACAAATGGTTTTGTACCTATTAGTTTGAGAATCTGCTAAATTGAAAAACGTGAGTGGTGACAGCCCAAGTTACAGATTCTGTTAGTCTGTTTGCACCTATAATAGGTTGAGTAACCTCAGGAAAGGGTATGATGTTGGTTTTCTATTGACCAGTACTCTTACCCTTACTCTTACATTAACCTGTACTCTTAACATGATTTTCTGATCTAGGTTAAGTCTCATTGCTGTCCCAAACCTCACCACAGAGTAGGTAAATTTTATTCAGTATATTAGAGGGGGTGGAGTTAACTTGAAGGTCCTCAGACTTTATTTCATCATGATGATGAAAAAAATTACATCTTTGGGTGCCTAGGATATGGTGATCAGTTCTGCCAGATCCACACAAACAAGTCAAATAGGAGAGGATTATCACATTAAAATCATTTGAGGAGAAAGATCGCAAGGTGTATGAACTCTGCTTGCTGATACTCCGCTTGTTTTTTCTTGAGAGAAAAAGCAGAGTTACTGTCATCATTTTCTCAACAAAACTAGTAGAGATACTGAACAGAAGTACAGCCACATATGTGAAGAACTCATCCTGATGCCAGAAGTAAGAGAACTCTTTTCTAAATCTAGGATTAATGCCAGTCACTGAAATAAAAAAAGAAGCATTAGAATTCCAGTTATTAATGTAATTGCCTCACTGAAAACTTCATAAATGCAGTTGTGCAACAACTGGCTAGAATGTGAATATGAAGAGTCTGGCTCTTCTTTTTGTGGCACAATTTGGTAGTTGTTTATTTGCTTTAGAAGAAATTCATATCTTCAAGCATTTAAATAATGCTAATTCAATCCATTTGTGGCCCCAAGCAACAGATTTAGCCTGCCATCTTGCTACCTATATGTTTCCTGGTGTGTTTGAGACTAGTATTGACTAAAATGCATCTCTGTAAGAACATTATGGTGTTAATTAGTAAAGGATGTATTTTAAGATCTTGTCAATAGTTCTATCTAACCAGAAGCAAAGGTAATTAGACCTGTCATCAAGCCAGTCTGAAGGCCTAATACTGTTTTGATACCAAGAGTTACAGATTCAAAACTACTTGCCATGGCAAAGAATTTTGCATTTATGATTTATGGAGAAATGTGAATTTTCTTCCATGGGGAGGATTGTCCTGTCTAAACCAGACTCATCCTATGGACTTGGTGCTGAAAGTAACAAGTAACAGACAAAAAGTGAAATTGGAGCAACAGACAGAAACTCATCTTTCAATCTAATGTGAACACATTGCCTGTGCTTTGTGAATTGCCTTGGCTGGCTATTCAACTCCTAATGGAATTCCAATTCTTTACTTAGAAAACAAGTTTTTAGTCATCCTGTAAATTTGGGATGTAAAGACAAAGAGAAACTCAAATTTACCTGTATCTGTCTTAGGTACAAGCAAGTTAGTAAGAATATAAAAAAGGCTTTTATCTAGTTGACAATTTGAATTTATGTTACTGGACTGTGTCTAACAATGACTAACAAAGTCTGTAATGTGTTCTGCCAATAATCTGGAAATTGCTTGAAGGTTGATGTGGACCTTGAAAACTAGTAATTTAATCAGAACTAAGAGAGTGAGAGCATAATCTTTTCCAATTATCTTTGTCAGTAAAGATATTTCACATTGTGAATATTTTAGTACACAGGGGATGCTACTGAAAACAAGGTATCCTCTGGCACAGTATTTATGCTTAAAGTACAGAATGTGCTTATGTTATTTTAGAGATTTCTTCTTATAGCTTATCTAACAAGGCAGAGGAAATGTGGCAGCAACCACATAAATTCTGAACACAGTAGGTGTCAGAACAACTTTGGAAACAGTATCTGCTTTGAGTTCATTTCTTAATAACCTGAAAGGCTGTGTTGAATGGCGGACATGTTTGCTTCAGCTGACCATCAGCATGCTGTTTGGGTTGCTTGGCTGTCTGGAAATAAAAGTGCAAAGTGAGCTTATGCTTTCTTAATACTGTTCCTTCTGTGATTTCTCAAAGTTGCACATATGGAAAATATGTAGTATTTTCCTGCCCCCCGCTGTTTCTATCAAGGCACACACTAGTTACTTTGCTTTTCCTTGTCTTCCCTGGTGAGTGAAGAAATATGCCTGTGTTACTTCTATACAGAAATGACTTCTTGCGCAAAGAGACTGGCAGTTCCAAATCTGTTTGACCTTGTTCAAGTGACTGACAAGTTTTAAAGCTAAGACTAATGTGGTGACGCTGCCCTTTCCTTGGAAGGCTTCAACCACCAGCAACGTTTATTACTTTAACGCAATATACTTAGAATGAAAATGTGTATGTTTAAAGTTATGAATTAAATAAGTGTGGCTTCCTCTAACCTGTATTTAAATGTGTTACTAAAGGAAAGTAGGAAAAGACAGATCTGCAGTTAGGTGAGTTTATAGATTTTTTTTTATATATTTTATTAATAATGCTTTATTAAAAATTCTGTGGAATGATAGTTAACTATAATGATTTATGAATACATCACTGAATTCTTGCCTGAGTTCTCCAGAGAGGCAAAAATATAACCCATGGAAATTTCCTTCACTTTTTGAATATATAGATTTTAATTGACTACATAATTTCTAATGGTTTGGACAGTTGCACCCTTGTGGCTCCAGTTGGATCAGTTGAAGAAATCATTTGAAGCTGTTTGTGATTGTCTTGCGCAGAACATAATAATCACTGCCATAGCTGAGATGCCATTAAGGAATTAGATGACTATTTTTGTTCTGTTTCAATGCAAAGTTAGCTGAGGCTAGCCTTAAAGACATCTAAACTTAGATTTTCAAGATTTAGGATATTTACATCAATGAAGAGGAACTTAGCTAGAAGATGATATGAAATGTTGGGTGCGATTGTTAAGTGCTTGTGACAGATTAGGAAGATAAAATTATCAAACTCATAAAATATCAGACAGAATCTTTCTACTTGTTCTTAGGTTTCTTTCTCTTATTTTTGGTGTCTCTTGCTTTTTAACAACTATATAGTATTTGGGATAGCCAGTGAGACAACACTGTCTGCGGATGCAAGTGCAGGCAGATAACAGTAGGTGATGTTTCTTTCATAAAAACATGAACAGTGCTATGCTACACCAAATATAAATAATCACCAGCATGCTCAATGCCCTAACAAAATCAGAACCATCTCAACAAGACTCAAGGGTCCCTAAGACACGAAGGACTGAAAAAAATTTCTTCACTTCTATCTTACTGCGTAAAGCATTTCTCGTTATGTTATATAAAGCTAATTTTTTTCTTTCACTTTTGGACTTCTGAATTCTGTAAAGATGTTCAGGGTGCTAAAAATCATTTCTGTTTCTGCACAGCTGTCCAGGGAACTGTGCATTACCTGGGAGATTCAGAACGGTCACAGGGATCAGCCTTCAAGCTCAGTTAATAAAGCCGATTTTCACAAATTACGTACATGCCATGTAAAAATGCAAGTCCTCGATGTAGGTATAATATTGCTGAAGGTTTAGTTTTGATTTACAGATTTTAACTATGAATTAACCTACCCTTGAAACTTTCGTTTTTCTACCTACAACAGCAATTGAGACTAATTTTCTGATTTTTTTGGTGATACTTTAAATCAGGAACACAAACGAATGTCTTCCTCATTTCATTGGAGCTGTAGTTGCTCAGCTATGAAATTCCCATCTACTGAAAACTGCTGTGTTTTCTCACTGCAGATTAAAAGGACACAATATATCCTAGTTTTCTGTCTAGCCAGATTATTTTCTGGTAAGAGAACATGAAAAGTTATTCTGTTAAGTACTTTTAAGAGTTGAATAATACTAGGTGAATTTCTGACATCATTAAGGGGTATTAAAATCTGTTGCTACAGAATATAATTGGCAGTATACTAAGATTATGATGCATAAAAATATTGCTCTTTCAGTTTCCAGTAAATATTTTTGCTGGTATCTTGTCAGAGTGAAGAGGAGGCAATTTGAGTTCATACAAAGCATAGTCAGTAGCATCACGTTTTTCTTTTGTTGTTTTCTTCAAGCAGTGTCCCAGTAATAGAAGTGCTAGCCAGAAGGCCTTATGGATAGGAATTCATGATTATTTCATGATCATTTCATGAAGATGTTCTGAAATTCGCTTTTTAGCATTTTTTCTGTAAAAGTCATTGCTATCTCAGTACATTCTTTCTAGGTTAAAGTGAAGTTTCTAAGAACTTGACCAAGATTTGCATAGTGCTTCATGGCAAATCAAGACTTTCAAGATCTTAGTAGGTACAGAAGTTTTTTTCTCAGCTAAAATACCGATATTTGTATAATTTGTATATTAAAATTTGTATACTAAAAAATCTCTGGTAACTGTATGAAATATACATAATTTCACATGCAAGTTTTGCTGTGATGCTGCCCTTTGGGTGAGACCTTAGCATACTGTCCTTGACTAAGAATTGTAGAATTCAGTTACTGCTCACATTCCCTAATCTCTCTTCTTTATAGCATTTGTCCAAAAATGTATTGAGCTCAATTTTTTGTTTCATCATTTTTGTAACATCAGCAGCCTTAAGTAAATGTAACAAATCTACCAACTTACTCTAATTCCTAAAGAGAATTGGACCCCAAATCAATTCCAAAGATACATGAATTATGATGAGTGCAGGATTTTATTTTTTTCCTCGTTGATTATCTTGGCTCTTCTTCTGCTCTATCATCATTTTATATAAGCAGAATTCTTTGCAAAGTTAAATGTCCTTCATCAGCAGAGGAGAAATGTCAGATCTGATGATAGGACTGTTTTGCAGAAAGATTCCTTATGACTTTTAAAAGGCTTTAATTTTTTTACTTCTAATGAAAGAGGTTACCTCTCCCCGTAAGCCTTGTTCGTCTCTTATAAACTTTGACCATGATAACTCTTAGCAGTATTGTTGCTCCCAGGAACAGAATTGAGAATGTTTATCAGATTTACATGGAGATTTTATGCTTTCACAGGACCAAGTCTTTAGCAACATTTAATTACCTCTGTTTATCAGACAACAAAATCCCAGATTGATAGAATGTGTTTCCATTTTGGAAAAGACCTTTCATGAAGTCCATTCTCACACCACATCTCCCACTGACCGTGATCTGTGCTGTCGTTTCAAGAAAGGACGGTCTTTAAACGTATGCATTAAAGAATAGCTGGTAGAGGTTAGGGTTTTATCCGGATTAGAGAAGAGTGATGCAAAGGGAAGTGAAACGGTAAATGTCTGTAGATTGGTTTAGCTGCCTGTGAGCAAAGCTCAGTGAAGCACACGTCAACCCCTGTGGTATGAAAATCAGGCAGTGAAAGTGGTGAAATCGTTTTTTCATGTGCGCAGTCCTTGTTGAGATCAAGACGTACAGAGCTGTATACACACTGGATATTTTATTTTTAAAGTATCAGGTGATTTTTTTTTCATTTTTATGGAAGTATTTTGAAGTTTGCTCAAGCATTCTGAAAGGAGAGTCTAAAGAACACTTTTCGGAAGTTAAAAATCAGTAGTACAGTTTCCATTTCTTGCTTTTACTATTAAACTTGGAAGCTTTTTTTCTTTTTATTTTTTTTGAGGAAAAAGGCTATTTTGCATACAGTAAAACCAAGTAGATTATAAATACTCTTACTCTATATACTATAGCTTAATGAGATGGCATAAGACTACTTAAAAAAAAAAAAAAAAGGTTATCAAAACTAGGGCCACTATAACTCCAGGAAAAATCTTGAAGCCTGAAGCATGTAAGTATAATCTCTTAAAGGCCAGGAAGAAGTAAAGTTACCCCTGCTTAAAGCCCAGTTTTTCCATGCAAGGAATGGTGCAACTGTGATACTGCATGCGCGCTTGTGTGATTTGTACTGGGAGGCAGTAAGCTAGGCATTCTCATGAATGTCTCTTCTTGCAGTCATCTCAGATCACAGCATGCGTGATGGTCTGTCTTTGACTTTTTTTCCATGTGCTCCATCAGTTACTAATCATTTCAGCCAGATTCATCCTAAACTAAAGATTCAGCAAGAACACACATTCTGGATCTGAACATTACCACACCCTCTACAGTACAGTACACTTCATGTAAATTAAACTGAGGCAGTGGGGTACCAAATATCTTGTTTGAATTCACAAGGATTTGCCTATGTGTGTAGAAATAGAATCTATAATTTGCCATCTCCTAATACTGTCTATAGTTACTGAGCAGTCATCATTTTCAAAGTCTGTACATTTTTGCGTTTGCAAGTAGGAAACATTATGGTAGTTACCTTTACGCTTGTCTTAGGAAAAGCCATCATGACATTAACTGTGTGAAGAAGAAACCTCTACGTAAGCAATATCAGCATCCTAATATTGCAGAGTAATCCAGCTATATCATACCTGTAAAGTTAATACCTTATGACGTGGTTTAAGCTTAGTCATAAATTAGAAAAGCATGTAGCCTGTTTTTTTTTCCCCCCCCGAGGGATGGGGAGGAGAATCGAAAGAATGCAACTCCCACGGGTTGAGATAAGAACAGTCCAGTAACTAAGGTA
>WYDI02017723.1:0-17888 GCA_009867235.2 Psittacus erithacus | reverse complement strand
CATGAGGCTCAGAATGTTCTTGCTCAGTCTAAACATTCTAAGCAGTAGCTACAAACATCGGTGTTATCACCACTGTTGCCAGACCAAAACCAGAAACACAGCACTGCACCAGTTACTAAGAAGGAGAAAAATGACTGCTGCTGCTGAACACAGGACACCAGTCGTTTTGCCTTTATCTCTTCTCAGGCTGAATTGTACAATTCTGCCACTGCTAGACTGAACTCTTAACAATGCTCTACATATCAGCTGTTCTAGAATGCTACATCCTGCTACATCACGTCTTTATTACCTGAAGGATTCGACTTCTGGGGACCAGATGAATATGCCCAAAATCTTTTCTTAAAGCAGAACGTTTTTCACTTTTTAAAGGAGGAAAAAAAAAAAAAAAAAGCATCTTTTATGAAAAGATTTTAAATTGTTGAAATCTATATATTTCTCATCTGAGTCCTTCTGTCCTTCATAACAAGTTGTTTAAAGTTAATATTATAAAAGCAATCTTTACATAAGAAGCCCAAGCACTGTCACCCACTAAATCAAATCTTTTTTCCCCATTATTTAGTAAAGGCTACAGGCTTTGCACTACGTGGTCACAGGAAATGCTTGAGCTTTCACAGTTTAGCTGGGAACTACAGAGGGGTGAGCAAACTGTGATAACTGACTGTGAAAAAACAAGCCCATGTGTACCTGAGAGTAAGGGACCACAATGCTAGGCTGTGACCGCCAGTGCCCTGCTTGACAAAGACTGTCACCGTTAAATTTATCACTCAGAATGACCTTGGAAGGACAAGCATAATTCAAAAGAAATGGGTTAGATACTTTTAATTCTTCTTGTACAACAATTTTGACTATGATACTAATGAGACTTTAACACATTAATCTCTATGGTTAGTATCAGTTCTACTGTAACAGGGAAAACTGTAGAATTTTTGGTGAGACTGGTTTTACTTAGATATTACTTAGGCTAACAGTAAGTGCTTCCCAGGTATTCTTTTGCCTGTGTACAGAGTTTATATTCTTCCCACTTACTTCCTTGACTTGGCAGAGTTGTCAAGTTATTCAGTAAGTTGACAAACCTAACAATGCGTTAATGATTTTAGTAAGCCTTTATTTTTTCAGAGGATGATTTCTATTGTTTCTAATTCAAGTGCTTTTTCTTAGTATATTAAATAAATATCACCATAAGACAAATTGCTTGATAACCGTTTTGATGTATAAGATTCATAAATTGTTGCATAGGAGATTCATTTCCTTTGCCAAGTGCATCCCATTCTGGCAGCAAGACTTTATCCATTTCAGCCATTTTTTACAATTTCATAGACCTATGCTCCATACAGAGCTGACTTTCTAACTCCATGCCTGACTAAGCCTCATACTTGATCACGATGGTATAACTTAGCTTTATACTAAATCCTAATTCTACCATCTTGAGGCATGACCTCCCCATTTTGAGCCTGTGTATGTGCGCTGCAAGTGAACTCATAGTCAGACTAACCAACATATAGGATGAGAAGCCCAAGTGGGGATGAGGATCCTGAAGGTTTGGGTGCCAGCTACCAGAGGAGAGTGAGTGTCTAGATCTAGCTGCAGGGAAGAAGTAGTGACTGGGGCCAGGTACAGCAGAGGCCTGTATTTCATGTGTGTATGTAATCATTAGTGAACTTCAAGCTGAATTAGCTGATGAGAGGTCCACCACCTGGAAAAACGCAGGTTGGAGCAGGTGTTTAGATCCAGGCATGGATATTGTATAAAGTTAAAGCCCACACTATTTTCTTCTTAAAGAAGAAAGTAGCTCTCTTTTTCCAGGGATAAATCTAGGCCTCCAGAGCCATGAGTACAGTGTGTTGCAGTTTTAGTAAAAAACTTGGTTACTGGGTTTGTTATAAAACTCACAGTATCTGCATGCAGGAAACAATACACTAGAAATTTACTTTCTTTGATTAGACAAATGATAGCTGCTTAAGAACTTCTAAGGTCTATTATCTTAAGACTTTAATAGTTCTAGCTAATAAACTCCTTTCTCACTTCTATATCATGTGCACAATAAGCAATTTTATTTTAATTACAGCAGTTACTGAACTGGCAACCATGTGCATAAAAATATATATTTTGTACTATAGTTGGGGCTAATACTGAATTTATTCTTATAATCAAGAACAGAAGATAAACCTGCAACCACCTTTATGCTCATTGCTAAGTTTAAAGCTATATCTACTTTGCAGTTCTGACAATGCAGTCTCATTTTCAGAAAATCTTGAACACCAGCATTAGGACATATACATCATCAGTGATTTTCAACAATTTCAGGTAGTTTGGTCTGCATGGCTAGTCTAGTAACAGATGTAGTAGAGTACATTTATGAAAGCAATAACATAAAACCAACTTCTTCTGATGACTAAGAACAGTATTCCACAGTTTCATTAGAAAAAAAAAAAGAAAAAAAAATAAAGGAAAGAAGGTAGGAATTTATATCTTTCTCCAGAGGAAGGTAATGGAGTCATAAAACTCCTTTGCAACCACCTTGTACAAATTAAATATGATTATCAAATGATTTGTTTACAGATACTACAGGAAATCCTAAAATAAGCATTATAGTTATCATACTAATGAAATCTTCATCATTAACTCCTATGGACATAAAAGAACCAGAAAAAGATACGGTTTATTGCCCATCTGCCAAGATGAGGAAGAATCTGTTTATAATGATGAAAAAGGACTAGTTAAGACACCTTTAATTAATGCCATTAAAATTTACTAGACTAGGCAACAAAATATTGACTCATTCAGTCCTTAATGATATAATGAAATAGCTAGTAACATGCTCATCTATCAGTAATGCTGCATTTATTACTATGGAATAAGAGAATATGGAGACAAGTAGAATGAAGCAGTAACACCTGTACAGCCAATATTAATATACTACTATGACATGCAAATATTGCTACTATTGAAATTTTACCTTAAATGTATGGCTTTTTTAGAGCTAATCCAAGAGATACAGTACAAAAATTATTTGAAACAAACAAATGAGAACCATATGTTACAAGCCAACAGATTAAGGATGCAATTCCTCTTAATCTTTCAGGCATACAAATGCAGACATTTAGTCCTAATTTGTTTTAACTATCCAGTCAGTGGAAGGATTTGTACCCTCAGTAGTTGTTTTACCCTATTCTAAGATAGATGACTAAAAACCTTGGTGTGAAGCACCCCTTTAAGGACCCATTTTTTCACTGACTCTGGAAAAAGTCTGGATTTTTATTTTAGCCTATATGTCTAAACATTTAGATAACTAAATTACTAAAGGAAAAGTGTTACTGAAATCATTATGTATCTTCCATAGATTTAGAGAAGAAAAGGTTTGAAAAACATTCCATACCCTATTTATACACTCCATATCTCACTCAATACCCCAGACCTTGCTTGTAGGTTATTTGGAAATACTATAAATGAATTAAAAGAAGGGGATACTCTGATATGAGATAGAATGATTAATCTTTAAAAACCTGTATTCTGGAGGATGTACAGGAGTAGCTAAAAAGGTAGAGTGACATGTTTTGGTTCATCAGGAATAAACGCTATGGACTATTAAACTATGTCAGCACATCAGAGTATTTATTCATACTTATCAGCCTAAGTTTTTTTGATATTTTATTGTCTTAGTTTTTCTTTTATTAGAACTGAACAGAAAGTATTAATATCTATAAAATGCATTTTTTTTTCATTGTACAGATCATATCTCTTAAATCATAGCAGTGTTGTCCTGATTATTTGAGGCCAAGAACATAACTTCCAAAAAAAATAACAGTAATAAAAATTATTTGGACTTCCACTTTTTAGTCTATTATTTCTATTAATTCTAAGCACTTTCTATAAGCTTATTAAATTCAGAAAAAAAGAATTAATTAAAGACAGAAGTTAAGTATATCATATTTCATAGCTTGCTTCTTGATAATAAAATTCTAATAGTTATAGCTTAAGAATATGATCTTTTATACCATAGATTGTTTGACATAAGTACTTATTCCAAAACAGTGAGTCAAAGCTATTCATTTGTTTTTTAATATTTTCTTTAGTAATTCCAAGTGTGTGAATACTGAACTTAGAAATCCACTCAGCTTTAAGGGTTTTCACTTTGTTTAGGAGACCTTCCCGCAAGTCCATGCCCCTGTCACGTTCCTCAAGAACAAAAGATGTCAAAATGAAGTAGTGCTTTATTTTCATGGCATGCAACAGTGGGGAAGAGAAAGATTTAGAATGCAACTTTTTTTTTAAATTTATTTTACATACATTTCTTGCATTTTCTCCTTGAGTATTTTATCTCCTTAAAGCAGTCTCTTGTAGAAATAATTTGATATTTCCCAGGCAATCTTATATTCATAGAATTTATAATTTTCTGTTTTATTTTATTCTTTGAACTATGGAAGTGTATCAGTTCTAAATATATATATATGTATATAAATATGTATATAAATATGTATATGTGTGTGCATATATATACACATACATATACTCAAAGACATATTTATGCTTCTTTTCCATACCGAAATATTTCATTTTTTTTAGATATTCTTTAAGAAATGACTTAAAGTTTTGAGCTTACTTTTATTTCATTGAAGGCTATATTTTTCTGTTGGGGCTTAATGGTTTTTAGTTCTCCAAATTCCTTGGTGAATATTTCCTTCATAGCTTAATATAACTTTAAAAGGGCAAAATTTTTCTTTACAGAACAGTGGGAGACAGTATCATGTTCTATGCGATGTCCACTGTCACACACGAGATAGGCCATGTGTTTGAGGGAATACCCAGTCTGCCTATCAAGTGGTATTTACAGGACCACCAGCACAGTGAAGGGAGTTATACTATTCTACCATGACTTGAAAAAGCTTAGAGTGCATTTGCCTGCAATGTGTCTTTATTATCGACAGCTGTTAATATGAGAAATTATTCAATGTCTACAAAAAATAAAGTCACAATGAAGAAAGATTTGATCAGACCTTACTTTTCACCACAAAGCTGTCCACTTCCATGTGTTGTTCTGTCCATCAGCATTATGCAGGCTCCCAGGGGATACACAGATCTAATTTCTTCCATCGTCTTCTATGCCTGACATGCTCAGCCAACACTCAACATTTCTTCCTACTTGTTGCAGACTTCAAACTGAATAGCTTGTATTAACATGGAGTTAGAATAAACACAAGTAACACATCTTTATTAAAAGACCCACCTAGTTCCCTGCCTGGCAACTATCTAACTAGGGCCTTAGGTTATAATGGTTATGGTTATAACCATTTATAGTTTATTCAGTATTTGTATAATCATGTCTTTCACTGGTTATGTAAGGCACATTGCAAATTGTGTCTGTAACAGAGACATTTAAGAATCTCTGACTACACATGAACTGATGCTACTCCCTTTCATAAGAATCCCTTACTGTAAGAACACTTTCCTAGGAAATGGGAGGCTGACAATCAGTACCTACTTCTCTTTCAGAGACAAAGGTCTAAAGGCTTTCAATATGCCTAACTTTACATAAATTTGCCATCAATCACGTAGACACACACAAAACAGAAGTCATAGATGAGAAACCTATTCTACATAAATCTGTTTTATCTGGAGCTCTAGTTATATGAGGAGCTAGAAGCATCAGAGTAGAGCACAAAATGCATCCATAGTACTTCCCAGGGTGATTTAAAGAGTGTATTAACTAATTGTTTCTAGTAGCTCATGAACACTGCATTAATCGGTGAAGTTCAAGCTGGATTTGACTCTTCTGCCCACCTCCCAGGAGCATTTTAAGATAACAGTAGGGTTGTATATCCAAAAGGTAACCACGGTGAAACATATGTCACTGGAAATAGAGCATCTCAAATAAATTAAATCTCTATTTTTACTTCTTCCGTGTCACTGTTCTGGTAACAGAGCCATTGAAACTGT
Source organism: Psittacus erithacus (assembly GCA_009867235.2). NCBI lineage: Eukaryota > Metazoa > Chordata > Aves > Psittaciformes > Psittacidae > Psittacus > Psittacus erithacus. The sequence continues at coordinate 11,954 of WYDI02017723.1, read as the reverse complement.
TTTTCACAGTAGTCTAGGCAATCTTAAATTCACCTTTTTGAAAAAACAGCAAAGGACTCATGAAGGATTGCCAAGGAAAACTAAGCAGAATTTCATCACAGGTGCTGCTACAAGTTGTGCTAACAGACCTTTGGAATACTTAAGATTGATTACTGGGACCTATCACTAGATGCACTTCTGAATTTGTTATATTAACTTGTCTTTGTGTTAGCATTGTACATTATTCTATGGGGTTTTTTTTACTTTCTAAGACCTTGTAAAATATAATATTGCCTTCATTATAAAGCATTTAATTAAATGAATAATTTCAACATACTCATTTCAATTTATCTCAATGAATCGCAGCAGCATGTGTCAAGAAAAATAACAATGTAAAAAGAAACATCTGCTGAAAGTGGATAAAAAACTAGTTTATGACAGCTAAAGCAAGATTACACCCAGTGTAAATTTAAATAAATATTACTTTAATGCAGGAACAATTCATCAAAATTTACAACTCTTTATTGCTATCATTATTAATAAGGAGGTTTCCTAGACTCCATGGCTTAACAAAACATAAAACATTCTATTTTGTATAACTCTCCAATACTATTAGGAAAGGGCATGCAAAATAAATTACTGTTACTATTTAAAAGATGTGTCTAACTGTAAATTACTGTTACTATTTAAAAGATGTTAATAATTGCTTGACTATAAAAACCTGTGATGAATATTGTAATGCACAAAAAACTTATTCCAGGTAATGGGAATGCCTGTGACTTTAGTATCATATTTGTATTCTATTCCTATTTTTCATTTGTAGTGCCATTCACTCCTGAATTTCTGAAACATCGTTTCAAGTAATTGTTTTCAAGTTGATGACAAGTATTCTCTATTCCAGGAAATTACTGATTGGCATAATACCTAAGAAGTACTCTAGAGAAATGCAAGTTTACATTTTCCTATTTGTAAGAAGGCAGCTTGCGAGGGAACAGAGTTGCACAATGATTGACTGAAGAAATTGTTTTATATAATATTTTAATGTTCTTGGCACAAAAAATTGTTGCTGGGAAATGTACTGATGACAAGACAGGAAAGTTTGGATAGCGATCTCAAAGAAATCAATAGCATAGCAGTGAGCACTGAAGTAACAGACACAGATATTTAGTTCAACAATACAGGAGTCATAGAATGACAGAATCATAGAATATCTTCAGTTGGAAGAGATCCACAAAGATCATCAAGTCCAACTCCCTGCTTCTCACAGGACTATCTGTAACTAGGCAAGAGCATCCCAGGCACTCCTAGAATTCTGATAAGCTTGGTACCACGACTGCTCTTGGGAGTTTGTTCCAGTGGCTGATGTCCTAATGCCCAGTCAGAACTTCCCCTGACACAGCTTCTTCATATCCTGTCACTGGTCACCAGCTCTCTAGCCTATCCAGATCTCTCTCTAAGGTTTCTCAACCTTTGAAGGACTCCTTATTTAGTATTACCAGAAAACTTAGCATACACTTTGCATCCAGATCATTTATAAAAATATTAAAGAACACTGGCCCTATAAATTGAGCCTGGGGCACCCCACTAGTGACTGGCCACTTGCCTGACATTTGCTATGATTCTTTGAGCCTGACCCGACAGCCAGTGGCTCATTCAATATACTATGAACTTGTCTAGCTCCATGCTGTATATTTTGTCTAGAATGGTACTGTGAGAGACAGTTTCAGAAGCTTTGCTCTCCCCTCCCCCAAAAAAAGTAATTCCCACATTCACTGTCTTCCTTTGGTCAACAAGATGGGTGACCTTGTCATAAAAGGAGATTAAGTTGGTTAAGCAGGACTTTCCTTTTGTGAAACCATGTTGGCTATGACCAATGACTGCAAGTATTTTTCAGTGACTCCCAGAATAACCTTCTCCACAATTTTAGCAGACACTGAAGTGAGACTGATAGGCCTGCAATTACCAGGGTCTTCCTTCTTCCACGCCTTGAAAACTGAGACAAGAAGTCAAATCATACGATAAAGGATTATTACCAATAACAGGAATGTCTCAGTTAAGATAGAGTTCAGAGATTGAAATGAAAGGGTCTATCATAAAGATGATGTAAAAACAAATGTCAAATATGTTTTTGGAATAGATCAATGTTCAACAGAGTCAAAAGAATTTTAATTCCATTGTGCAAGACCAGTGCCTCATTTGAAAGAGTATTGGTATTAATTCGTGTCTAACAGGGAGGCATATTCAAATTGGTAAGCATAGAAACCAGTTGATATTCTTGAGGGCAGCACTGTTATTCAGGGAGAAATAGGAAATTCTAGGGAATTGGCTGACAAGAGCATCATAAAATTCAGTGAGGACAAATGTATAGTCCTGCCTCTGGGACATAAAAGCCCCTGGGCAGTGATACAAGTTGATGGCTGATGACTGGGGAGGTGCTATGGAGAAAAGGCACTGGGGGAACAGCGAGCTGAACATGAGCCAGCAGTGTGCCCTGACAGTAAAGATGGTCAGCAGCCAATCCTGGGCTGTATTAATGGGAGCACAACCAGTAGATCAAGGGAAGTTTACTAATCCTATCCTCAGCACTCATTTGACCTCACCTAGATAACAAACCCAGTTTAGGGCCCATAATACAAGACAGACATCAAAAACCAGGAAAACTCAGCAAATGGTCGCCAAGATGGTATGGGCACTGGAGCATATGCCTGAGTCTGAAACTGGGGACATTCAAACTGTTTATACAGAGGAAAACCTTTTCCTCATGAGGACTGGAAGGAGTGGAGTAGGTTGCCTAGAGAGGTTGCATAGTCGTCACCTTTGGATCTTCAGAGCTTTTTAAGACTGAGGTGGACAAAGCCCTGAGCATCCATCTGACCTCAAAGGGGGCCCTGCTTGGAGCAGGTAATTGCAGTCAGATGTCCTGAGGTCCCAAGCTGAATTATCCCGTGGGCCTAATATGAACAAAAGAGTAAGGAATAATATCTCCTTGGAAAAAAAAAATTCTTGAAAGAGGATATTTTTTTTCACACATGCAAAACAAACAGAATGCATATAAACACTTCTAATTATTGCAGCAGTGAAGTTCTGGAACAACCTATTGATTAGACAAATATCAGATGAATATGGTTTGGATGGAAGTGGGGCTGTTGGGTTATGGGATGGGTGTTTTTAAATTAATCAGTTAAAAAAAGGGGAACGCGCAATTTGTTCAACTGAAATACTAAGAAACAAAGTTATTTCTATATTCATCTGCCTTTTTCAACAGTCAGAGATCTGACCATAAATTTTCTGGCAGTTGTTTGAAAATATTTTCTCTCAGAACTACCATTAATATTCAAAAGTGAAGCATAACCGAAAGAACCACTCAGGTATACAGTCAAGATCTTGACTGTATCTGCCATAATCTAACTCATTAGATGAACTTGGTATGCTCTGGGAAAGCAACCTAATCACAAATAATTCTTATGGGGAAGTCTTACTGAAAGCTCAAAGCAAAAAAATTACTTCTTTCTGGCAAAGAAACAGAGGAGCATTCTTAAGAGCTTTATATCCTTATAAGGCATTTAGTACAGGATGCCAGAAGGTGATAGTTACCCAGGCAGTGATGACTAATTGGCTTTAGATGTACAGAAAGTCAGACAGTCTGGCCTTGGCTTATGTGACCAAAGAGGCCTGTGACAGCTTATGCAGAACATCTAAGTCTGAAAGCAATAAGTTGAAACAGAAATTTGAAATAGAAAACAATCCCACAGAGGATGAGGGAAACATAAAACTGAACTTCCAACACTGACAATACCCAAGATAGAACCATTACACATGAAGCCAGTCTGCCAGCTGGGACTTGGACACCTTGACCACTTGGATGAAGGAGTGTCCTATTTCCCTGAGTCTATGTTGCCAGTCACAGCTGGACTGGAGAACATGACCGGTATGAGTTTGTTTTGTCCAGAACAGGCATAAGTGTGCATGTGCGTCAGTTCATATTTAGAGAAATGGTTTTGTCCAACTATTGTTGGTCTCAGAATATAAGACATTTTCTTTGCTACAGTGAATTTCATTTTCCCTTTCTTTAGTACTAAGAGGTATAAATCAGCTAAAATAGAAAATATTTAATATTTTCTGAAGTTCAAATTACTGTGAACATCTCATTTTTATCAAAGAACTGCAGAAATACATCAAACATCAGAATTAGTCATAGAGATAGAATTTCTCAACAATGTGTTTCTATTATTTAGGAAGCTGATTCTGACTCTCCAGTGGGAGCTCTGTCACTGATTTGAATAGGTATAAAAACAAGCACGTTAAGAGAAATTTAGGTAGCCAAAATGCTCTGTTACTGGGTAATACAATTAGAGATCAAAAAAACTTAGAACGTAATCCCTAACTATTCTTCAGGAATCCAGAAAGTTACCTACTGATGAGACTTTGTTCATGAACTGAGATATCCATTCAAAATATTTTAGAAAATTGATTCACAGCAACCAAATGCGTGGAATGTGTGGCCTGGCAATATATCATAATACCATGAACACAGATTCCAGTTCCATTCTCAGCAGTTTAAATTCTTTCCTCCTTCCTTCCTATTTATATCTAATCTAACCATTCATAAGCATAGACCTGAACAGTGAATTAATAACATTAAACTTAGAATTGAAAGAAACAACGTCATTAGTTTGGAATAAGTGCTGTTAGCACTGTATCATGTATTCCTCTAGGTCTAGATCAGAAGAACATTCAGTTAGTATTTAGTCTGCTTTTCAAATGGAATCTATGAAAGTCAGGCAAAAAGTAGGCACACTATTTCCCTCCTGGTCTCTTCTGCACACTACTAAAGTTGCTTAAAATGACATTACACCCATTGTGCCTAATGGGTCCCAACTGACCCACTTAACCCAAGCCATGTTTTGGTTGACATCCATTTCATTCACATTAGCATGTTAACTCAGATCAGAAGTACTTTTTTTTTTTTTTTAATTAAGATCGTATTTTTTCCCTCTTACTATATTTTATTTCATATCATGAAAAAGCCTCCAAGTGAAGCTGACAAAATGTTTCTCAGATGAAACTGAAGCGGAATATGTGTTACAGGGTTACAAATTAGAGCTATTTGACCAGTAATAGCACTTAATCTGTATGGTCTGACTAGAGCTAGTGCTAAGGAACTCTTTCCCTCTCCTCCCGAAGGCAGACATTGTAGCTGTTGGGTGCCCAACTGAAATCTTCTACTGAGCAACACTATTTGATAATGTAAACATAGTCTTTCCTTTTACAGTCAGAGGATATGGTCAAAACATCAAAGTGGAGTATAGATAAGTAATATTTACTTTCTATACATGAATGCTGGGAGAGTTAGTTCCTTATAACATAGTATTCTAGTAGTGAAGGCTGACCAAATTCATAAAAATAAATTGCCCTGACACTGGATCCAAAAAGCAAAATTGAGATGATAACCTGTTGCAGCCCAGAAGCTGCCTTTGTAAATGATTCCATTCACTCCATTAGAGGCATTCGAATGATCTGAGGGATGTACTTGCTTGCAAGTTTGTTCTGTGCAACAGATTTCTAAATCTATATCAATACTAGAGTTGTAGTGATAACAAGTAACACCATTTCTTCCAGAAGCTCATCCATATTTTTATTACCTTCCAGCAATGTCTCACTCCACTGCTTTCAGGTCCTAGCTACTGCCCTTGACACCTACTTTTAGTGACAAGGTCATCAGCTTTCCAGGACAGCAGCAGAATGAAAAAATCAGATGAAAACATTTCATCTGTCTTCTAGCATTCATCTTGCCTCTAGAGCATTTCTAGCAAATGTTCTTTGATATTTGTGTCTGAGGGGCTGGCATATACAACTCCTGAACTAGTCTAAAAAAGCATTATGCATCTTAGACAAAACAGAAATTAAAAAGGCAAATTAAGAGGACCTTGATATTTCAATCATTCATAAAAGGGAAAAGTAAAATAGCAGTTTCTTCTTCCAAGGTTTATAAATCAATGTCTTCAGTATTTTAAGTTACGAAACTAGAGTGCTTGGTTTTTGTATACCTATGTATATGCAGTTAGAAAATCAGCTTTCAATAAACAGATTTTTTTCCAGTCGTATATTATGTTAAGTTACAATTTTGCCTCTTCTCAGCTCATGGGAGTTATGAAGTGGAAAGAAATGGAACAGGTTTAGTTTCTGCCCCTTTCCACTTATTGAACAAATTTATTAATAGGGTGTGCCTTCCTTTTGCTTGTTTGCAGTTCAGATTCATATTGTGAATTACAGAGTACAAGATCTGATTTCCAGAAGCACACTGTTTATCTTGACTATTTTCTTGCATATATTTGTATTTTGAAACAATATTGCACTTGTTAGAATTGCAGAAAATAGTATTTGCAAAATGCGTGGTGAAAATGTCTTTTCTAATGATTATACCATCAATTTGCTAAGAACTCCAATTAAAAATATGCCTAGCTTCATTGATAATAATTTTGCATTTTGATTTTAGAAATATGTTTAGGTCTCTGTAAAAGACAAAATACACCTCTTGAATAATTTTCTTGCCTGTGTGTTCCTTTACTGCAATTTTTAAAGGCTTCTACTGTACTCAAATTGAACATTTTCTGCCTTTTTCTCTAGTATTTAAAGCGCAGAGATTTTGGCATCAGCAGACGTTCTAAATGAACAATGAGATTAGGAAAAATATTTAGAAATTCCACTAGATTTCTTTTATCATTCACTACTTGTATTTGTATGAGCATCAAAGAAAATTATATCAATTCTACATTAAAAACCCTACCTAACACAGAATCATTTACATTTGAAGTGACCCTCAAGATCATTGAGTCCAATAACAAACCTACCACTATCAAGTCCACCTCTAACCCATGCTTTTAAGCATCACATCTACATGCCTTTTAACTACCTTCAGGGATGGTGACTCACCTGCTTCCCTGGGCAGCCTTTTTCAGTTCTTGATGACCCTTTTGGTGAATAAATTTTTCGTAATATCCAATTTAAACGTCCCCTGGCGCAGCTTGAGGGCATTACCTCTTGTGCTATCACTTGTTACTTGGGAGAAGAGACTTCCACCCACCTTGTTCCATCTTCCTTTCAGGTAGTTGTAGAGAGAGATAATGTCTCCTTAAAGCCTCCTTTTCTTCAGGTAAACAATGCTGTTTTCCTCAGCTGCTTTTCATAAGACTTGTTCTCTAGACTCTTCACCAGCTTCACTGCTCTCTGGCCATACTCCAGCACCACAATGTTTTCCTGGAGTGAGAGACGAAGAAGTAGACAGTATTCATGGTGCAGCCTTACCAGTGCTGAGTACAGGGGGATGAGCACTTCCCTAGTCGTGCTGGCCACACTATTTCCAGTACATGAGAAGCTCCATTTTGTATGTGCAACACAAATGACCTCTTCTGAGGGTTAAATATCATATTATATTTTTGATAATTCACCAATAAAAAGATTTGATGTCTTAGTGAAGGATTATCACCAGAAAAGCTCTTTGATCCTTTGATAAGGATTGTCATCTACCATGCACTATTGGAAGTTTCCTCTAGGAAAGTCATAGGATGGGGCCAGAAAGACACAAAATTGTAATTGAGGTTTCCTTAGAGGAAATGATAAGGAAAAAAGAAAGCAAAAAAAATAAAACAACAACCCATTTTGTAAGGTGCTCTTCTGCATGTTAGGTCACCAGGACCTCTGTGGGAGGACCTTCTCTTGTAGGAGAGAAAGGAAAGACAGAATCTTCCCATACCAAAGGCTATGTCCAGATAACACAACCTAATATTGGATCTGAGGCTTTCCCCAAGTAAATACTGGTTTGGGTTTTTTTTCCAAGTATGTGTGAAACCTAATTACACACCTGCAAATTAAAGAATGAAATCATAAGAGAGGTTCTCCAGCTTAACAGAAAAAAGAATGTAATAAATGTGTCAAGTAACAGTATGAACAGCCACTGCTCTCTTATGGTAATGTATAAATTAGTCCTTAATGGTTAGAATTAATAACGTTAAAATTGTGAAAATATGTATATGTATACACTTTATTTTATTTTATATATATAATGCACAAAATATATAACTCCAATTTTCATATATAAATACATATTATTTTTTTTTTACATGGCAAATAGAAAATAACCTAATAAACACATTTCTAAATTAAACGAATAAATACAAATTAGAGGGAGGAGAAAAAAAATCCCTATTCTTATTGAGCTTAGTGTGTCTTAGAGAACAATCACATTAAGTGTCTATATCCCATTTCAGTTTGAAAAAAAACAACCCAAGAAAGCCTCAAATGCAAACAAAAAATGCTAAAAACCAAGGAAATTCACATATTCCTCTTAAGCAATGTAGCTGTAAAATATTCTCCAACTTGCAAACTATTTATCAAGGGGTATTGAGAGGTACTTATCAAGAGGTAAATAAAACTTAAGTGGTCAAGCTTCAAGTATCTTCACAAGGCCTCTATATATAGAACATGGAGCTGTTGGAGCAAGTCCAGAGAAGGGCCATGAAGATAACCAGAGGGCTGAAGCACCCCTCCTACAAAGACAGGCTGAGGGAGTTGGGCTTCTTCAGCCTGGAGGAGAGAAGGCTTTAGGGAGACCTTCTAGCCACCTTCCACTACCTAAAAGGGGCCTTCAAGAAATCTGGAGAGGTACCTTTTACAACGACATGTAGTGACAGGACAAGGGGTAATGGCTTCAAGCTGAATAAAGGTAGATTTAGATTAGATATTAAGATTTACTGTGAGGATGGTGAGGCAGTGGAGCAAGTTGCCCTGGGAAGCTGTGGATGACCCATCCCTGGAAGTGTTCAAGGCCAGGCTGGATGGAGAGAAGAACTCTAGTCTAGTGGAGAGTGTCCCTGGCCACGGCAGTGGGGTTGGAATTAGATGATCTTTAATGTCTTTTTTAACCCAAACCATTCTATGATTTCCAAGCTGCAGAGGTTAAAAAGCAGAGGAAAAAAATTCAAAAAAGACAGTTTTCCAGGGATTTATCCTCATCAAAATTCCAGTCTAATACTCTCTATGTTCTATTAGATATTCTACATATGGAGGGTATAATATTTAATACCAAATTTACTTCTTTGGAATATTCAGATTTTTGGTTTAGCTGAGTGCACTGACATCACAATACACGTGTAAGTTGCAAAACAGAGTAATTGCATTCTACAGTTTAGTCACAACCCTAATGTGATCCCCATTACTAGTCTTTATAATACATTCATGGACATGATACAACAGCATCCCCACTTGCCAAGCAAAAATAGGCATGTTGAAGGCAGCTCAGCCCATTGTTCTCTTTAAAATTATTTTGTTAGTTGTTCAGTTTTTATTTTCTGTGTTGGGCTGAATCATGTATTCACTCCCCTCCATGCTGCTATGCCTAACTCAAGTGGATATTTACACTCTTTTAACAAACTCAGAGAGACACATTTACACCACCAATTGACCCACTCAGCTGTGATGTAGTCAGCTGATCCACTCAACTGACATAACTGTTTATCTCAAAGAAAGGCCACTTTCTGGACCCATTTTTGTTGAGATAAAGTCAGTTTCTTTGCAACAGCTGTGGTTAGCTACATGTCCGTGTTCTGGGTTGCTGGCTGAGCTTAAGCCATGACACTGCATTATTCCTTGAGCTTCATGGGCACATTTTTCTTGCCCACCTTCTCTGAGCTTTCATCCACTGGGAGAATTTATTGTTCAGTCACATAAATGCTTGACCTGTATACCAGTTATACCTTAGTTTATCTCAATTTAGCTTTGCTTAGCTTAGTTTGGCTTGGCTTGGGCCTCTCCAGCAGCCTTTAGGGGATTGTTTTCAAACATCTAAAACATACATCTAACATTGAAAACTAATGACTGTCTTTAATAAGAATCATAGCAATATCAGTAGTAGTATAAGACCAACATATATAGCTGGAAATAACACCTCAGCATACCATTTTATTCTGCTGTATACTGTGTAAATGTAATGTTGAGGAAAGACTAATTATAAACACTAATTAGTAACAGCTAGGAAAATTCAGGTGTGTTGTTGGGTCATTTCAGTGGTATCCCAAGTTATTGCTTCATAATATTTACTGCTTGTAAGTAAAAAAAATATTAAATTATCTAAGAAGCAATGTTATAACAGAGAAGGACTATGAATCTTAGTTAAGAGAAGCAAGGTAAAATGAGAGATGCTTTGCTCAACCCTGGTTCTCCTAAGTGCAGAAGATAATACCTTGCCCCGTGAATGGGGAACACTCCAATTTCTTACTGCAGGAACTGCCTGAAAGCAATGAAGGGAAAGGAAAAACTCATTGTTTGCCTTTTTTGCTTCATATTCTTTGAACTGTTTTTTAGGAACAGGTACTATCTGTACTGCTGTTGTACCTTATCTTGTGAGTAAACTGAATATTGAGTGAATTACAGTCTAAAATGCATTGGTTTTGAGCAATTGTTAGTTTGAGAATCAAAGTAGAATCTTTCCTTTGGCAAAAAGCAATAAGGTGCCTACTATTCACTTTTTCTTTTCATCCACTTCAGAAAAATTTGTACTTTCCACAGTATATAGGTCTGGGTTTTCTGCAGATTTAATGGGAGTGAGACAATGAAACAGTTAAATAAATGCATAGTCTCTAAGGAGGTCGGTTGAGGTGCATTTGATCTAACTTAATGTGCCTCAGAGACTAGAAATTGGATTAATATTTCTTGTTCATGCTTGAAGCACAGAAAATTGCGCAAAGGCAGATGGAAGGAGATCAAAAATATCTAAAAATAAAATTCCTCATGGAAATAATGATTTTTACAGTTCAATTTGGTTTCTTCTGAGATATAAGTCTCAAGACACTGAAGTGAATAACCCACATGAAGGAAATTTAAGAATATTATAATACTTAATTTCCTAAGGAAAAAAAAAAAACAACAAACCAAAAAAAACCCCTAGAAATGTGAACTCAAGAATTGCATAATTATATGATTTATCTTCATTTGTAACTAATGAAATACCTCAAAACTGAAAATGGAAAGGAAATATAGATTACAGTCTTATAATACCAATTAACTAGATTCCAGTTGACTATTATTTATAGTTTTATTATTTAACTTGTCTATGAGACAGAAGAATATTTATTATTTCAGGAGCAACGGAACACAATTGTGTTTGCAGCATTTTTCAGTTTTAGCAAGAAATACTCTGAGGATATCTGAAGTGAATAACATTCTGCTCTCTATAGTTTATGTATACCAACTGGGGAAAACCTAAATCCCTAGGTACCAAAATCATACCACTATAAATAGTTCAATTTTTCTGTTTCCATCGTAACAGAAGATCACAGTAATTACAAGTATACTGAAGAAATCATAAACATAATGCTTGCTTAAGTTCAGTGTGCACTAAGATTACTTATCATTGAGTGATAAGAATACCATACAGTATTGTACTGTACTATACCTATACTATACTGTACTACACTACACTACACACTACACTACACTACATTCTAATTCTAATACAATACACTACACGGCATTTCTAATTATGTCCTTGTAATGAATAATCAGGTTTAATATTAGGTTGCATGTCAAATCTGAAATGGTAACCTCAGATGGTCTTAATACAAGAGCATTTCCAAAGTGTGCTTTATCTAACCTCAGCTGTCTATTTTAGAGTGAAAAAATTAAACTATGATTACACTTTTCAATTCATAGAATCATCATCTGTCCTGGGTTCAGCGGTAGCAATCATTTTTCTCCTTCTTAGTAGCTGGTGCGGTGCTGTGTTTTTGATTTTGGTCTGGGAACAGCAGTGATAGCACCAATGTTTGTAGCTACTGCTTAGAATGTTTACACTGAGCAAGAACATTCTGAGCCTCATGCTCTGCCAGGGAGGATGGGAAGCCAGGAGGAAGCGGAGACAGGGCACCTGATCCAAACTAGCCAAAGAGGTATTCCATACCATAGCACGTCATGCCCAGGAT
>WYDI02017719.1:0-24925 GCA_009867235.2 Psittacus erithacus | reverse complement strand
GACCAAAAGTCAAAAACGCAGCACTGCACCAGCTACTAAGAAGGAGAAAAATGACTGCTACTGCTGAACCCAGGACACTTTCTCAGCCTGTCTTCCTACAGGAGGTGCTCGAGCCCCCTTACCGTCCTTGTGGCCCTCCTCTGGACTTGTTTCAATAGCTCCATGTCCTTGATGAACACCTTGATCCAAGAGTCAATGATGACAACCAGCTCCATGGGGAATTGCTTGAATTATCATCTGCCTCTGCAGAAAAAAGAGGAATTGAATACTCTTTTCCATGTCCCTACTTAATTTCAGAGAAGGATGATGTCCAATTAAGTTTCTGAATCACCTCCAGCTTGATATATTGGGGCAGTCTGAGACATAGAACATGAAGCATGAGAGTAGTAACAATCTCAGAAATGTCATATAACTTAAAACTCTTGGTTTGTCTGGTGGCACATTCACAACTTCAGTTGTTAGTTCATAACTAGTTTTTATCCCATCATGGAGTCTTTTTCAACAGACAGCAATATTGTGTTTTGAATGACATTAATTGCACGACTAATACCTGAGAAGCAGGCTCTCTCTTTTAAGAAACATGATCGTCCTGCAATTTTGTGGAGTAAAATGAGACATATAAAGCTTTAAAAATCTGTCTTGAGATCTTGGGAGCTGCAATCAGGTCAAGAACAGACATAGTGTGCATCAGTGATGAAAATTGTTAGTTACAAATATGAATGATGACAAATGAAACTGCATTATAGTCACAGCAGTTTGTCACACTGGGTGGGCATCCACTGAGATAACAGGCAATCTTTTTTTCAGTTTCCAGAGCCAATCAAAATAAAAGATTATAATATTTTCCTTGAGTTTTTTCTCAGTGAAGAACTGTAAAAATGTGATGGAATTCTGAGATGCAACAGTGCTGGAATCAATGGTCATTTAGCTCAGCCCAGCCCATGGAGCACTGATATTTCATAGAAGATCTGCAAGCCCGGCTGAAAGTACCTCAGAGATGATAGAGAATAGTTGATTACATCTTGTTTCTTGGTGTTTGTTGTTGTGAATAGTACCAGTATTTCCTGAGACAATGAAAGACAAGGTAATAGGAAATGTATTTTTTGGTGACTGAGCTTGACACAGAGAAAGCCTGAGTTGCAGTTGCAGATTTTTGTGCTTTTGTGCAGTTAGAACAGGCCACCAAATAGAAGAATATCTCTTTCTAGTATGTTGTCCCCAAAGTGTTTGCTGAATTCTGCAGTGGCAGACAAAAGTAGCCTTCAGGGAGGACAAAGAGCATACTGAGATCATAGTAGAAATGGTAGACAGCAATTTATCTGTAGCTTATTTCTTGCTGCTGCCACGGTATATAGTATTCATAAGGTAAGACCTGTTAAGCAACTGAGTATGATGATGCTTACCACTGCAGTGAGTCAGGTGTCTGCCTAAGGGAGTCATGAAGGTGCAGATGGCTTAGGGAAGCCGTAGAGCTCTTGCCAAAGAAGTCTTCCAAAACAGAAAGGTCATTCAGGTGAAAATCAATAAAGTCTGATGTTGTCAGAATGCCAAACTGATTAGGATCATTCAGTAACCCTCAGGCAGCTGATAAGTACCTAAGACCCTTCCTCAACAATGTAAATTTGTCATTTATTTAAATGAGTATTGCATTCTCTTTCTGTGTTTCTGTCTCATGGACAAACGCCATAGACTATATATGCCATACAATTTTGCAAGTAGTATTTAACTTTTAAATACATTATATCTGACTTTTTTCTTTAGCATTGGAACACTGTCAAGTCAATCCACACTCTGCTTCCCATTGAATTTTTACCTTAGAAGAGTTTTAGTTTTGAAATAACAGGCTCCGCTAAAAACATCTCAGTGAGTGCATCCTCATTGCATCTGCATATACCTTTTAAATGGTTGACTTAAAAATTGTGCATATATAAAAAAAAAGGTCTTTTGGCAACAGCTGTGTAAAACAAATGGCCTTTCTTGTTACTTTGCTGAAGGGAAGAATAGATAATGGAATTGTTCACAACTGGAGTCAGGGATGCCTGGACATCTACTTGAGTGCATATTTCTCTATGCTGTTTCATCTCCTCTGTTCTCTGTCCGCCTTTAAACTACTTTGCTGTTACATGCAACTTTTCAACCCAAGACTTTTACAAAGAAGGCCAGAAAGTAAATATCATTTTACTTATTTTTTACATGAGGAAACAGTACCATGAATTAGCAAAAATAATTTGGCACTCAGCAGTGCAGTGATCAACTTTTAACAGTACCCTGGCTCTTCAGAATCTTATTCTAGGCCTTAGCCATCACAATATACTGCATTTGAAAGTGTAGAAATACAGATACTTGTTATTATCCTGGCACTCAACCAATATATGTAAATATCTAACTATAAATATCAAATTAGAAGGTGTACATACTCAAATTCCCTCAGAAGATGCTATTATGAAAGTATATAAGGCTTGCACCATCAATAGCAAGCTCTCTGGTAGACCTGTCTGAGATGCTTTTTCTGATCCATGCAAAACCAGTAGTTTTGGCTACTGAATCTAGTGTATTTGTTTTAACTGGCAGGAGGGAATGTTTTAATTAATGGTTTCAAAGCAAATTTATATAATAGTAGACATTATTTTAAAAAATGCATAAAGCCACAAACTGTAATTTCGATTTCTTGACTTTTTCCTGACATGATTGACATTTCATAGAATACTAGGTCAGAAGGGACCTCAAGGATTGTCTGGTCCAACCTTTCTAGGCAAAGCATGACCTAGACTAGATGTCCCAGCACCTTGTTCAGCCAGATCTTAAAAGTGTCCAACGTTGGAGAATCCACCACTTCCCTAGGGAGATTATTCCAATGGCTGATTGGAATAATCATTGGACCCATCGAAACATAATTCCAATGGTTCTCACTGTGAAATAGTTTCCTCTTGTGTCCAGTCAGAATCTCCCCAGGAGTAACTTGCGCCCATTGCTCCTCATCTTTTCCATGAGACTCCTTGTAAAAAAGGAGTCTCCGTCTTCCTTGTAGCCACCCTTTAAATACAGGACTTTGGTGATAGGGTCTCCCCTGAGCCTTCTTTTCTCAGGGCTGAACAAATACTGTTTTCTCAACCTTTCTTCATACAGATTCCCAGTCCTTTGATCATCTTTGTGGTCCTTCTCTGTATCCTCCCCAGCCTGTCCACATCCTTTTTTGAATAGTGGGGAGCAAAACTGAACACAGTATTCCAGGTGTGGTAGGAGGACAAGAGCTGGCATTTCATCTGAGATGTTTAGTTGTCTAAATTCTTGCCAGAATATACAGGTGCTACTGACATTGTTTTCCTTTCCACAAATTTTATATCTAGCTAGCTGTCCCCTTCCATGAAGGAATGAGCTATAGGTTGATGGTGGCATTGCCAATCATGACTTCAAGAGCAAATGCGGCATTCCCGAAGTTTTTTTGACCTTTCAAAATTAGATTCCACATCCACATTGCATAAATCAAGAAATCTGTAAGTAATGCTGCAGATTAAAATAACACTGGTCATTCATTTAGGGTATAACTATTATGAGCTGATCATCACATCACTTACGGTCTGTTATCAAAGAAATATTATTTGCAAGCAGAGAAATCAAGGTACTCGGTGTTACTTTCATGCTTAGTTATGGAATTTGCTGAGATATGAAACGTACTGCTATTAAGTAGACTGTGCTGTATGCATTTTTATGCTCCAGTATGTTTTTACACCCTTGAAAATAAATAGAAAAATCATATAAAGACACATGCCTCAACTATTTGCAAAAAAATAAAGCAAGATCACCCCCACAGGATTGTGCAAGTACCCTGATAGCATAAGATGCCAGTGTCTAATTCCTTTATCACACTCTTGAGCTGAGAGATTGTAGGGGTTGCTTTGGTCTGAACATAATGACTGATCTTTTCTCCCTGGTATCCAGTGATGGAGTAAGTGGGAATAATTCAAAGCTGTGTCAGGAGAGGTTTGGACTTCATAACAGGAAGTGTTTCTTTATATAGAAAGTAGTCAAACACTGGAACAGGCTTCCTAGAGAGGTGGTCAATGTTCCAAGCCTGTTGAAGAGGCATTTGGACAATGCCCTTAAAAACATGCCTTAATTTTTGGTAAGCCTTGAAACAGTCAGGCATCCAGTTGAACTGGATGATGTTTGTAGGTCCCTTCCAACTGAAATATTCTGTGCTGTGCTATGCTATGCTATTCTTTTCTATGCTATGCTATAATTATTGGTCTTTAGGTACTGTCCCAAGACTCCAAGGTGCTTTAGAAGAATCTTCAGCCTTTGCTTAGCTGCCTTCCCATAAATGCACAGGCAGAGTTACTCAAATGACGAAAGGGTTATCAATCATTGAATAGAAACCTTATGTTGATGATTCCCAAACTAAGGATTTCTGCTTGACATTTTGAAAAAGAAAAAAAAAAATTCTTAAGTGTCCAAGGATAGTGGTCCACAGATAGAAATAAGAATTTCTATTAGCTTGCGTACTTGTGGAAAGAAACTTCCCATACAATTAGATGTTTAATTTATGTATGTGAATAAAAATAAAAAAGAAGAGTTCTCTTTTCCTAGAAATGCATTACCTTAGTAATTAGAGCATTGGCCTGAATTCAAATCACATTCTGCTGAATTCAGTTCAGGAATTGCAATCCATATCCTCCAGGAATACTCATCATGAAACAATTGAGTGTTTTAGCTTGAGCACCTGTTTTCTTTCCTGTTGGAACTCTTCCACTTTATATGAATAATTAATCAAGCATTGAAAGAGTGATGTGAACTTGCAGCCCTTACATCCTGGTTGAACCTCTAGCCACTGGCCTGTCAACGGCAGACAACTCATGCCTATCTGCATTTTATGTTCTTTATACTGACAAAAATGTGCTTATGAAACATTTTTCACTAGAGTGAAACAAGGCAGTGGAGAGGAGGTCTATTTTAAGCATCCAATAGCCCAGGGTATCTAGTGCCTCAAATAGGATCAAAACCCTTTTTAAGACATGTGACAGGCCAAGGCCTTCCCAGTCATTAAGTGGCTGAATGTGAGTTACTTAAGGAACTATAACACCAGCAGTGTTGGATAGCAGCAAAGCATCATTGGCTGAGGAATGTAGTGCCCATCTCAATCTAAGGAAGAAAACTTGTCTTCATTAGATAAACTTGGCTGTGCAGGTAATGTCAATGATCTAATTCAGATGATTTTTGAAATTATTAACTGCCCGGTTAGTAGGCAGAGATTTTGGCTAGAAAACTGCTGAATGAAAACCAATATTCCAGATTTAATTTATATAATTGATTGATGGAAAAGCAACCCCAGAAGTTAAAATATCGTTGAGAACATTAAATTCTTATATTGCTAACTAAAGTCATTTCAGCAGATAGATACATTTGAGATTCTAGAACTGGCTCAAATGACTAGTCTATATAAACTACATTGTAAATTCAAATTTGTAAGTTGATTTGGTTTTTGGGGTTTTTTTTTTGTTTGTTTTTTTAAACATGCTGAGAAGCTTTTCTGCTACAAAACTCTGCCTTTCCTCTTATGATGCATTATGTATTTTAAAGCATTGTCAGACATCAGTCTGAAAAACACTGAGTAAATCAAAACAGATTTTAGTTGCTCATTTTAGCTGCCATTGGTTCGTTGGTACCGTCTTCAACATACAAAATTTAGAAATTTCTTTTTTCCCTTTTTTACTTTTGTGACACTTCCAAGGTAATTTGGAACTCATGTTTGGCGCATTTTTTGTAGTCAATGGATACAAGCCACATTATTTTGAAGGACTGCATTTCAAAGAAATGCTAGTAAAGAAAGGAACAAATATAATTTTAAGATTCTCATTTTGTCAGCACCTTAGCTATAAAAAAATGCTTTAGAACACAAAAAAAAAAATCTTCTTGGTTACAAGATTTCAGAGGTTAAGCAGGCTTTTTTTTAGATTACTATCCTGTTTTCTTTCCTTTTATTTTCAGTTAGGTCTATTGATCTCTTTTTCAAACAGAATTCTAAAGGTAATATTTGACTGAGGTAATCTCCAGAAAACTTCAGGCTAGATTCTTAGCATTGCGTAGATATTTCCATCAGAGCACTCTATAGTAAAGTAGTAAATGCAGTTGAAATTTACATTTGCTAGTGATACCTTACAAGACCATTGCTCTCATTATGACTCTACTCAGGAAGAACTGAAGCACTAGTGATTACAGAAGACCCCTGAAAGAAGTCCTTTTTCATCTGCCTGATTTAGGTTGTACCCCTGTTGTCTTCTGTTTAGTTTAATCTACTTTGTGTATGTGATGGAAGGCTACCAAAAAAGAGGGATTTTAACAGTCAGGAATATCAAAATGCTTCCTTTTATATTGCTAAATCTTAAAATACCATCCCAGCAGTAGCCAAATATCTTTAAAAGGTGAAAGCATGAGGAGGCCAGCAGGGAAGATATCTTTAGTGGACTAGTTAAAGAATAAAGAGAAAATAAAAAGGCTACAACTTATGAAGGAAAATTATTAAAATAACAGCAGAGAGTAGCTCGAAACAGAAATCAGATAGACATCAACATTACTATGTCAGGAAATATGCAGCATATAAAAACCTCTTCACTCTTTTTATGCTAGTATTTTTAAAGGACATCAGCTGAGAAAAACTGTCACAGAAGCTGAGGTTCACCAAAGAGTTTCATTTAGCTCCAAGTGGCTTCCTGAACAGTTGCCTAGGAAGCAGTAAAATCCATATTTCATATTGTATTTCTATAACAAAGGAGATGGTATTACCTCTTTCTACAGGGACCAGCAAGGACTGAAATTCTCATCTTGGACTAGTAGAAGTCAAAATTTTCTTAGCTGGAATCTCTGTGTTGGCACTGCTGCAATTAGAAATCAGACCTCTTGTTTACTTAAGGTATTAAAATAGTGTTTGGGTTTTGTTTGTTTGAAGAGTTTTATTTGTTTATGTTCCTTTATCTGCAAATATGATCGTTTTTCTTAATTTGCATTAGCTATGGTGAAGAAGTATATTGAAGTTGAAGTATGCAGGCCTCTCATACAAGTCAGCATATATGCATTATTATGAGTATCTCACCAAGCAGGTAGCCTGTGTTTGCTTAAAGTGCACAGTGATTGTTCCACTGCTCTGTTTTATTGGAATATCATCAAATTGGCTTATTTTTTTAAGAATTCCTACTTTATATAAGACTAATATTGAACCTTTTTCTTCTTCAACAAGATTTAAAGCAAGAACAAATTTAAATATCTATAATTATAGAACTTAGAACTGTTAAGCAGGTAAAGTGAATTTACTGTTGATGCATATTTACTCTCTGTGGAGATATTGACTTTATCATTTAATGGTTTAGTCCCTTAGTTATTAAAACATTAACTGTTTACCCAATAGCCTTTATAACAACTGCTTTTGCATTTGAATGCTAAATAAATCCGATGTGGTTCAGCCTGAAATGACAGCTTTATCCTGAAACTCTGTTCTAGGTCACTCCTTTCCTGACTGCCCCTTCTTTTCTATTTCTGTTTAGACCCTTGTTACCTGCCCTTGTTACTGCTCCTTAATCTTAATTCTTCTTTCCTCTACCAATTCTCAGAAACAAACCACAGAAATCATGGGAAATGAGAACTCAAAGAGACCTCAAGAAGCCACATTATGTATCTTCCTTTTCTTTTTTTTTCTTCATATCATGTGGATTCTACAGAAAGGACATGGGTATGGAGAACTTAACTTATGTTCTTGCTTCACTTGGATATTCTGTGATGAAGAATGCTCTGCTTTCTTCCTTTTAGCTCTGAGAGGTTTCACTGAGAATAAGTGCTCTAAGACAAAACTCCTGTTTCTTCCAAGGAGAAAAAACACACAGACAAATAATGACAACAGCAATGCCCATCCTGAGGTAGATAAAAAAAAATTGTTAGGCTGAAATGATTTCTGATAATCAATTTACACCTGTTGAGATGTAGTATGTACTTTAAAGTTGATTTGCCCGAGTGGTTATTGTTATTTGTCAATTAACTGTAGACATGAAAAGACATAATTTCTCCCTTCTGGAATCTACAAGCTCCTGATTTTGAGCTCAGCCAGATCTTCTCACCCTTGTCCAGCCATCTTGATTGCTCATCTCTCATTTTTCTGTCAAGGTTTGTGATATATTTTATATTTTTTATGCTATTATATAGTGCCACATAGAATGGTTCTCTTAGAAACATCAAATAAGGTGTTGTTTCAAATTATTGGCAAACTGTAAGTTTACTACCAAGAATTGAAACACTTTTTTACACTCGGGCAAAAGGTTAGATGGTGCTAGAAGGTGTGACTGGGTACAGAAATGTTTGAGTATCTCCTCCCTTCCATCTTCCTATTCCCTCTACACTCATATCTCCAAGGGCCAGGACTAAACTAAGAGATAAGGCAAGACAATGACTAAAACCCTTCCTTCCTTTTCATACAGAGGACTGGGACTGGAAAGAGTTGTAAAAGACCAGTGAGGCACAAAACACCATGATGCAGTGACACCATCAGTACAGATAATTTTAGTAGCAGTTGATATGTCATCCATTAAAAAGTGTGATGCTATTGTGGTATGAATATATTATGTTTTATTACTTCAAATTAATATGCAGTGAGCAACTAAACTAGAAAATATTTTAAAACTCACATCATGTCTTCTGGATCCTAAGATTATAATTCAGTTTTGACAGCAATACAAGAGATTTGAGGAAAGGAGAGTGGTACTTTGGCCTGGAATACATGGTAAAGTCAAAATACTATTCTATCAACATGAATGGAGATAAGAGTTAGAAGATAGTTTATTCTATAGTGCATTTTTGGTCAATATTGAATTTTCTAAAGTGCTTCATAGTAACCATAGTCCAAACAGCAGGTTTTCCATGAAATGAGCTCTGAAATCCTGTTTCCTATCAGATAATTATCCCCTTGATTTCACTGGGACTAGTCATCAAATTATGATGCATTTGGAGCAAATGTGACAGAACAGAGCTATATGAAATCCAAGGGAAAAAAAAGGTGAGTAATTCTGCACGATTAATGCAAAAGAGTGGAAAATTATATCAGACTTTTAATGAGCCTTGAGCTAGCCACAGTAATCGAATACTGGAGGTGGTCATGACATCCATCAGTTATGGCCCTCTTTCTATGAAGGAATACTTTCAGATCAGTCAAATATGATTATGTTTTATGAGTATATAAGTGCAGTAAACTGTCTTAATTCAAAACCAATATCTTCCTTATTAATACTGTTATTCTGACTAATACCAGATGTGACTGCTGTGATTTGATCATTTCTGGTCAATAATCTTAACTCTTCCAAAGTAACATCTGAATATAACCACAGTGCTTCCCCATAATTTAAGGTTTTGCTGTGATTAATTTGCCAAAACTTTTCAAATATGAAGTAATCTTCATTTGCTAGAGTAGACTTGCATTTCTTAAAAATTATTTGAAGTTTTAAACATATTAGTATCTGTTTAAATAAAATATTGGAATGATAATTTATACTTAAAGAACCATGCGTTTGTGTTCATCTGACATGAATGTAATAGCACTAAGATAAACCTGAGAAATATTTCTTTTTGGGATATGTTTCATAGGCTTTTTTATGTTATAGTACCACACAACATAATATGCATGTAATCACCTAAAAAATCCTACTAAAATCAGCTGAAAAGCTGTAAGAATAACACCTGTGCTGTTTGTGATGAAATTAAAAACTCTGCAGTCTGAATAACCCTGGGGAGGGTGTTTAACTTGGAACTGGCCACTGCTGGGCTGCAGATGAGCATGATATAATGTGTAGACTACAGAAAGAAAATCTGGTGGCCAGTGGAGCACACTGAAGGAAGGCTGCAGGAAGACAATGACTTTAGGCCAGGAGGCATAGGATCAAGCAATACAGCAGGCTAAATGGTGGAAGTTGGGCACTTGGGAGCAAAAGCTATAGGTTTGAGGAGAATTGCGGTTTGAGGTCCTGGTGAGCAAAGCTGGACTGTTCTTTGGAGGTACTGGCTTTTACAAAACTTTGTGATAGCCCCCTGTAGTACAGGCAAAATGTGTTTGTACTGTCCTTCAGAGATCTGGAAGCTATGTGGACTTTCTGTAGCCTCTTGCTGTCACAGTGACTTTACATAGCTGCCTAACACCTACCAGCCTGCAAAGATAGACATTACTGAATTATATTTATGCCTTAGAATAAGATTTTAGCTTAGGGTAGCACACCATAACCCTTAATATGATTGCATAATGGTGATACATCACAAAATGAAGGCGACAACTGTTCTGCTCAGGTGTTGGAGGTGGTGCAGTGATTCTTTCTGGATTTCTATGAGAAAAGCCAAGCAAAAAATGGCTTAATAAAATAGCTGTTTTAATAAAACTGAATAAAAAAGAGGAATACAGATAAAGAGCAAATCTTCTATTTCTTTAGATGTTAGGAACCTTTTTTCATGCAGCATCAGGCAGGTTCTGGATAGATTTTCCCACAGCACGCTGCTCAGGTGCCAGCCATGGCAGGGTTCTCCCCTCTCATGCTGTGATGCCTTTTATCTCCTTTAAAAATCAAAACCATGTATCTTCTCCTGACAGACTTGGTTTCATAACGCTCACTAGCATGCAGCATAGGCTTGTATGAGGCACTCCAGTGGGCTTTTTATAGCAGCTGCTCATGGTAATGTATGAACTTCTTAAACCCTAAATACAAGGTTCAATAGAGCAGATGTGGCTTGCCCAAGATTACTAACTCTTCAAACACGATGTCTTCCACAAGGCCCTCAATAAAATAACCAATTCAACAAGCCTAGGCAACAAGAGCTCAGTCCTTTGCAACAGATTTTTATATATATTTAAGCCTTTTAATTATTTCTTCCAATGTCACTTTCTGTAATATAGCATACAAGTTATCCCCAAAAATGCAAGTATGAGACATACATATGGTATGGATTTGTTGGGATTGAAGTGACTTTTACTGAGTTAGTGTAAGCCATTAAAGAGTAATTTGAATGTAATCTGAGCTGCTTCTCTAAAACTTGCTGTGAAACATTTAGTGCTTCTGTAATGATGGCACTGCATCAGGATTGTGAATTGTCACAGGATTGTGAAGCTTTCTATCTCCAGCTAATGATGCAACAGAAAAGCAAAATACTTGCTGCTCCATTTTAGACATCAGTAAGGCCACATCATCATGGTGTACATGATATTTCAGTAATAGTTTGGTTCACATAAATACCTTGAATGTAACATGCTAAGGGTATAAATACTAGACATATTTGAAATTAGGAAGACTCAGAACCTTATCCTCAGTGTATCAAAATGCAAAGAAAAACAAAACAAAACAAAATATTTTGCTTCCAAATGAACATCCTCTTTCCCAACTAAGTGGTGATTTCATCCAGAAACTGAATAGCCTTCTCTACTGTCAGTTTTTGACATGTGAGTGTGTCCTTCCACTTCTAGGACCACGTATATTTAAGAAGCAACAGTCTCTGCATCTCAAATATGTTCAGATTGGGGGTTGCTTGTAAATTCCAAATATTTGTACCAAGTAATTTTCCTGAAAATCAGGCTAAAGGATTTATTGCTTTCTTATCTGCTGCCTTTATTATAGCTGTGAATAATTCATAATGAGAAAGAAAATGACAGATTTTTAGCTGAAAATATAATGTTTTGTTTCATCACTTTTAATTAAAAAGATAAAGTTGAATTCAACAGGTAAATGAAATATAATTCTGAATGGAAAAGTCAAGAAACTTAATTTTGAAAATATCAAAACATGTTTGGCTTTTAGCCATATGATTTCTTATTGCAATGGCAAAGGACTTGGAACTAGATGATCTTTAAGGTCCTTCTCAACCCATTCTGAGATTCTATGATCTTCATTTTGCCTTTGCAGGAAGGCAGAGAAATTAAAGCACAGTTTTGTTCATAAAAAATGTTGGAATCATGGTGACAGCATAACCTCTGGAAGGATAAAGGATTATGTAAGTGTAATTTGACAGGATAAAAACATTCTTTATGGCTCCCACAAAATCTAATGATGAAATACAGAAGCATGCTGGCATCACTTGTATGGTAGTTTTTAGTTATATTCCACTGCTCTATTTGCTCCTTTGTCTATGCTACGAGATAAATTAAGCTGTTTGAGATTTGATGTAGCCAAGACTGTAGTAGCATGTGATTTTCTTTAAGTCAGCCAGCCTGATGCCTTTCTGATGGGCCTAGGGAGTTCTTAGATGGTGTTCTTGCTTACCTGACATGCAATTCATCATGTACACCTTAGGGAACAGTGAGAAGGTGGAGTGATGAAATATCATGGGGGTTGTGAAAGTAAGGAGGTATTGATGCCTTAGAAGTTCCAAATATTACAGGGGAAAAATAGGGTTATAAGGATATACTTGGACATCTCAGACAGTAGAGGTAGGAACAGGGGAGAGAGTGGAATTATCAATTTAATCACAAAATTATGGTTTTCAAAATTTGATTATTTGTTCATATAGCAGCCTGACCTTTGGTGACACCCTTAATAAGATAAATAACATTCAAAATCACTGAAAAATGTTTCAGAGGTATAGGATCTCAAAAGTCTTTGATCTCAGTTGTTTCTTATTCCCCTTGAAAACATCAGGGGAAGACTTATTAAGAGGAATAGCAACGCATCATCTTTTACATCAGTTACAGAATTATTTCAGAAGCATAATCAGTAATGGAGGTGGAGGGTGAATAATCTAAAAGGAATTGATAAATCCTATAACTGGTTTTGGATTTATTTGTTGCTTTCTTCTCTTAATGCCACTCTTCATCAATAAATTACTTTGTCATAGAATAACAAGGAAAGGAGATATGGGAAGGAGAGAGTATATAAGGAGTAAAAGTCTGAATTTTTCATTTTTGAATACAAAATTTGACCATTTCAGCAGCCAGTATTTTTCATTAAGAAAATGGAAAGTTATCACTACTGTTCAGCTGGGCTTTTTGTCTGTTTGCTTTCAGATCTCTTTAGAAACATATTTAGCATAGAGAGTATATAGTCTTTGATTACTTTTCTGGATGCTGCCCAGTGAATGTACTTTTCAGCAGATTGTCTCTGACCACTGCTGCTTCTCAAAGTGCTCTGTTATTTCTATAGAGATTTTCCTTTTACCTTTCAGGATCTAAGGAGACCTCATATATCCAGAAGACAGCAAAATAGATGGCATTTGACTGTATTGAAATAAGGGTATTTTTTGTCCCATGCACATTTAAGGCCAGAAACCCAATATTTTTCTGGGTCACATTTTATTTGACTTTTCTTCAATTTTCATCTTTCTCCTATTGCTTCTTTTTTCTCCTTTCAAACATCCCTGAAGGACTCTGCTCTCTGTTAGTTCTAACATAATGTCACTGGCCAGGTCAGAAAGATTATTTCTTATATAACATGATATATTATTGGCTTTCAAATATATTTCTCACCATTACTTTTCAATGAACCCTCCATAAATCCAGCTGAGGGCAGGCAAGATCCATGTAGCTCTGCTAAACCTAATTTACTAAAGATTCATGAGTTGTTTCCTCACACCTTGCCAGCTATTATACCAAGTATAGTATATCTGATGGAATTACACTGAACGTGAAATAGTGTTTCTGCAGCAACTGAATTTGAGAAAGATCACCACTAGTCTCAAAAGAAATAGAAACTCTTTCTCTCCTCTTAATTTATCATAAAATGTAAATACATTTTAGTATATGAGCTTAAAATTAACTGTAATGACAGTTTAATTTCTTCAAAGACAATATTGTACTCTTGCCTTGCATGATCTATATGAGTTTATGCACCGCAAAATGCATTACCTGTATGCTCAAAATATAGAGTGCATGCAAAGCAGGTAAGATTCAAATAAAATTGGTACAACTGATATTGTTCCACTGATTTTAGGCATTTATGTTTGCAAGCATTTGCATGTGTGTATTAAAGAATTGCTTGCTTGTTTGGTTGGTTTTTTCCCATGAAATGTCTTGTCTTTTAGGCCCCAGCAGAGAGCTGCACAAGGAGCAGCAGCAGCCATATCCACATGCATTAGGCATCCACATGCATTAGGCATCCAATGCTTATTGCTTTCTTCATCCCTGCTGGACAAAGAGTGTCCATGTCCATACAATTGTCAGTGGTAACCAGGTGCATAAAAAGGGATGTCTGTGCCCTCTCTTCCTTGCTCAGACCTAGCCTGCCTGATTGTCACTGCATTAAGAGCCATATATAACAGACCATCCAGCCAGGAAAAGCTGCAGCGCCCGTGGCAGTCAGTCAGGCAAGGGTAATTTTCTTCTCTTTCTATATTATATGGAATAGTGATAGAGGCAGGAGATGCTTTGCCAAAGTGTGATCCTCCCATGTTCTGCCATTTAGCCTGCTGCATTGCTCCAGTGCAGAGGAAGAAAAAAATTTTCCACATTTAACAGTTTGAAAATTAATGGTAAACTGTATTTAAAACTGAGAAGCAGAACTTTTTGCATGTTTATTAGCTACACTACTGGAAATAATTTAAAACCTTTTCCATATGCAATTCATATGCTGCCTCATGTATAATCTTAAAATGTGTGTTCTGAAAATCAAGTATGTAACTGCAGTTTATGCCTAAGGCAACTCTTCCTTGTCTACCCCCTGCTTAGCCAGGAAAACTCAAACATACCATGTTTTCTGAAGTTGAGGAGGGATTTAACTGTCAGAAGCCCATTTTTCCATATTTAGTTGGGTTAGCTGGGCTGTTCAGAGAAAAAAGCAGAGATATATTTTCATATCTCCTTGCTGTGCCATGAATACGTCAAAGCAAGGGGATACCCCACTCCTAAGTGGCTTTAATGGTAGAAATACCTTGTGGTTAATAAATATATTGAACACTGTATTAGAAAGTTTTTATAAGGTAAAACTGAATATTTATAAGGTAAAACTGAATAATTCATCCTCTTCTTGCTTCTGAATTTAGTATACCAAATATGTGAGTTTTTCCACAGTTTCTTACCATAACATGTCACTTGGAATGTGCATTTCAAGTGAATCAGATTTCAAGAGATAAGATGTTGAAGAATTACTTAAAAACAAATCAATCTGGAAGAAAGGTGGAGAAGCCTTCATGAAAATGTAATTATGCATTATTTATGTAAGAGTTTGGACCAGGAACAATGTTCAGTGAAATTGTGGTCTTAGCATAGCATAAAGCAAACAAACCTTTTCAAGTAGATTAAAGTACTCAAGTGGTCTGAGCAGAGAGCTGTAACAAATATTGACTACCAAACTGAAGAGAGGGACATAGAAAGCTACATCACAAGGGTTCATCCCTTTCTATATTTATTTTACGTATCCTTGGCAATTGAAAATAATGAAAGAAATGTGGCTTTATAAATAGGCCTCTTTGGGGAACAAGAATATTAGCTTTGCTAAGTGGCTGCCTAACAGCTCCATAACACTTTATATCCTAGAATGGAAAAAGATTTCTTTGCTTCTCTTCTTGTCCCCTAAGGAACCCTCTGCCCTGTTTTCTTATTCCAGTGTATAGCCCTGTGACTCAGGCTGTGCTGCAAGATGACTCCTTGACCCCACAAGGATGGATAATATTCGTTATATATGCTGCACTATTTCAGTCTTCCTAACATGGAATGGTAGTTCCTAAGGGGATAAAGTGTGTTATCAAATTTAGTTTCTTTAACAAGCCAATGGTCCAATCCAATATAAAAATCAATTTTTCAGACCTTCACAACGAAGAAGCATTATGAAGCATTATGTATTTTTATTGGATCTAGCCCTGAGCTATCATGTCAAAAGTTAGCAAAATATTGTTCAAACCCTCTTATTGAATCAGAGGCTTCTGAGCTTTGCATGTTTTCCCAAACACAGAGAAACCTGAAGAATCATAAATCCATGAAAGAATGAAAAAAGTAGGTTGTGCTAGGTGACAGAAATTGGTTATGCATTATCTAAGTTGGCAGGTTTCTGGAAGGGATAACTTAATAAAGTTCGCTTTGGTTACATTTTTTTTTTTCTTAATCTCCATTAAAAATCCAGGTTTACTGACAGAGATGGACACAAATGAAACTAAAACTTAATAATATCAAGTAAATGTCCTTATGCTTTCAACAAATCAGGACGGTTTTCCCAGTCGGCAGAGCTTTAGATCACTAATTATTATAGAGCAGCACCATTTACTTTTTCTCTTCAGCAAACTGCACAAGAGAAACTTCTGAATTTTAGTCAAGATTTATGCTGGAGGGAAGGAGGAAAAGATTTTTGAATGTTTTAGCTTGGAGATAGTTTAATTATAATTATTATTTTATATTCATCATATGTTGTATGATTTTAGCATCATTTTAATCAGGAGGGAAAAAAAGACTAAAGTCACAATACCAAACCTTCTTCTCTCATTATTATTATTTTGTAGATTATTAAGTTGATCATTATCTATGTTTTAGAAATTCACCTCTATTTTATTATTTAAATAAAGATCAAATAACAATTTTAATTGCTATCCAAAGCACATGGCTTTTTTTTTTTTTTTCAATGTATTCTCTCAATTATGCTTACACTGGTTCTTTTGCAAGAATATGCATTAAATGAGCATCACTGAAATGCAGATGAAGACCAGTGCTGGAGCCCTAGGACTCATAAATCTCCTGAATTGCCTGTGTTTGTCTTTCTATAACAGTACAGTCTTATTTTTAGTTTGAAATTTCCTTTTTAACCAGTCAATTGGTCATTGAAATGATGACATAATTTTAAAGTGCAGAATTTAATGGGACAATATGAGGTGATTTTCTTCAGAGAACACAGAGATGTTCTGGATGGGATTAGATACACACAAAGACAGTCAGTCAGAAAACTGTCCAAAACCCAAGTGGAAACAAAACATTTTTTTTTTCTTCTGAAGTCAGAGAGAAGCTTAAATATTTACTCTGATCTGTTGAACTCAAAGAGCCGAAATGACTTAAGTGGTGTCTAAACCGGAACAACTAGTGGAACA
Organism: Psittacus erithacus; assembly: GCA_009867235.2. Classification (NCBI taxonomy): domain Eukaryota; kingdom Metazoa; phylum Chordata; class Aves; order Psittaciformes; family Psittacidae; genus Psittacus; species Psittacus erithacus. The sequence continues at coordinate 7,918 of WYDI02017719.1, read as the reverse complement.
AAAAAATTGCTGGTTTGAATTCTACAGATATCCAGAAAGGACACTAAGGGAAAGTCACACAGAGATCTTTCTTCCCTGGCAGGATTTTAAAAATCTTGGTTTGGATTAGTTTTTCACATGCATGGCTTTTTTCTTCTCCTAGAAGGAAAAAAAAGAATATGTTACTTGCTGGATATTTTCTATCAAGTCTGATTTAATAATTAAAGCCTGGCTTCTCATTGAGGTATTTTTCCTATTCCTTGCTCATTAGGATGCATTATCCTAAAATTTTCTGTCAATTAATTATTTTTAGCAGTTTGGGCCTAGGTGTGAGTCATTCCGTGGTTACTTTAGCCATTTAAGAAAACCTGACATGCCATGGAGTAAATATACCAAGTAAACAGAGCGGCAGAAGCAAGTCCGCATCATTTTAGTTGTGAATCTATTATGAATTTTACAATGTACTAATTTTGGCTGAAAAAAATCTTTTAAAGTTTCCTATAAATACATCCTGTCTTTACTTCCATTTTAGAGCAGCAGACATTGCATCTGACTCTTCAATTTATTTCTTTATTAAAAAATGGAACTTGGGTATCAGAAATTATGGCTTTTTGCATATTTTGTGCAAAAAAACTTTGCAATTTTAGGGTCTGGTCCCTTGACCTGTCATTCAAATATGAAATCTGATTATTTTCAGTGAGATTCCTTACATGAGCTGAAAATCTGAGGCAAGCTGTGCTTAAATGTTCGCGTATTTCTTCTTATAGATATCTCTTTGTGGAGATACAGAAAACTCAAATATTAACTAAAAACTTTTCAGAGCTTCCTCCTAATACCTGCGAACAAATATACCTCTTTAAGTCTAAACTTTTAATAAACTCTACACTCTTACTCTAAACTCTTCTTTCTCTATGATAAAGAAATTGACAATGTATTAATGTCATTTTTGTAGCATTCAGACCCAACAGCCTACTTAATGGTAACCCAAAAGCAAATATATCCAATATCATAAGTTTCACAAATGATTTTGAAATGTATAAAAATAGATGAATTTCAGGACTTTAAGTACCCATGCCCATACTTTTTGCTGTGGAGATTATAATTTTAATTTTTGTAATAGATATTTCCTTTTTATTTTTTAAGCAAATAGCATATGAATGTCTGGTTCACAGTATTTCTAAAGCCAAATAGGAATCGCAAATACAAGATGCATTTGTATTTTACAGACCAGCTTGAAATGAGAAAATCAAGGAATTTCTAGTTGCCAGTAAAATAAGCATTTTTCCAAAAGTGAAGAAACAAACACTGTCAACCTTGCTACATGACATTTAAAATGCTCAGATGTCAACTGAATTCAGTAAAAATTTTTAAAATACAGACGTTTCTTTGGTTATCTCTTGGCTTCCACTTGCATTTTGAATTTGATACTAAATTCCCAATTTCAGCTTTCAGAATCTGGTTTCACATTGTATTATGTCATCTTCAAACATATTATTAAGTCCCTTATTGACTAATTATGACTAAATAATTTTTTCAAAGTCATTAGTTCCACCTAGAGCCTTCAAGATGATAATATATATTTGAAATGACATTTTTCAAAATATTTCTAAACTTACAGAAATGTCAACAATCTGGAATCTTTATATGGGCTGCCTGAAAAAGCTTTAGTTCTCCATACATTCCTACTTTTAAAAATCTGTATTACTTCCTCAGCTTTTGAGGACTATTAGCTTTTCATAGTTATATATTCTCTCATTTATATGCAATACTGAAATGCAGTGTTTTCTCAAGCTCTGCAGATTACTAATGAATGAACTTTTGTAGTATCATAGCAAGCTTATTAAAATAACTAGGAGTTGTAAGCAGTGCCAAAGATAAAATGCAAGTCACATACTTGCATGAATAACATTAGGAAACATCTTCTGCAGTTTGGGGAGCTAGGTATGTGCGTCCAGGTATCTTTAAAATTCTTAACTGGCTAAAATGAGAAAAAATGGTTTCAGAAACAAAGGACAGTATAAAAAAAAATCCTGCCTGGGTTTCAGATACTCAGTGTTATGCTGGCAATCCTAGATACATAAAATTTTGTCTCATTCTGGCCTGGGCGCTCTGCCCAAATGCCATTCTTCAGCAGGTGAAGAAACATGATGAAATGCTTAATTTCAAAGAAAGAAATGATATTTAGTATTCAATCTCAAATCAGTGATTTCCCAGTTTCTCTTGAGCAAAATAGTCTACCATTTCTGATGTGACTTACCTTCTTGAAAATACAGACCATTCAAGAAAAAAGAACATTTTTCCACATATATGATTTTTCAGGGGGTTAAGAAAACTGTAGCTTTACCCATTAGTACTGCCTCTTAATAGGTTGTTGCCATCTTGGGTGTTGTACTGGTGTGATGAAGCTCAGTCAGAGCAGGGACAGGCTGTGCCCTCCTTTCCCAGACTAGGAATACAAAGTGGCCATGTCCCCAAGGAGGTAGCAATTTTCAGCCCTAAAATTACCTTGTGATCTTCATAGGCTGACTGCTGTCTTTGGATGCAATCCCTCACCATCAGACAGTTTCTGTGTAGGGGCAGCAAATCCTTCTTCTGATCTCAGTGAAGAGCTGTTGATCAGGAAGATATGAAATAGATATAGGCAAAAAGGTAGAGAAGAGAAAACCTGGAGAGAAAGTGTTTGGAGGGAAAAAAGTGCATAGTGATTTTGGTTTTACTTTGCTTTAGAGCTATTTGGTCACCCTTTGGCAACAAACTCCATTAATTAACAGGATTTCCCTGGGCTTTGTGAATTTAGATTTTTTAACGGTAAAATATAATGCCAATCTTTTCAAAAACCTACTACTGAATAATATGAAGTACAGTTTTGACTAACTCTAGAAGCATAATATTATCTTGTCTATTTTCATCTTCTGTAAAATGGTAGGATCAATTAGTTTTGATTTCCACACCAATCAAACCAGATGATTCCCATTATTTGCTGCAGATAGCTGCAAATTGAATTTTTTGAACTCATAATTCACATTTTGTGGAGAAAAATCAGAGCTGAAGCCTGCCTAACCTCATCTTTTTCCAGTCTTGGAAGCAAGTGAAAAGTACATTGTATTATTTTAGGAAAAAGGAAAAACAATCAATGTTGCATTTTTTTCAAGGGATATGGGAAAATGTTTGCTTAGATAATTCAAGTGATTTACTATCTTATTCCAAGGTAATAGAAATAATGATGGGTTTTATAAAGGGTCTGCAACTTACTGTAACAATGATTCTAGGCGTAAGTCATTACTAGCGCTTCAAATGTGTCTATAGTTGAACATAATCTAAGGTCTATTTTATATCATAGAAAACACTCTAGGAAAAAATGTTTATAGAGAATGTTAATTTAGTAGTCAGTTCAAACTTCTTGTTAAGGGTCCCCCACAATCTACCATATTCTTATAATTTATCTGGATAGCATTTAATACTACTTTTTCACACATATAAATGAGAATTTAAGCAGTTCTAGTTCCTGAATACTTACAGCATTTGAGTCCTGAATTCTTCCTTACATCATGTAATGTATCTTGGGTGCGTAAATAATTCAGGTTTCAGCCCACATATGATGCATAAGCCTATATGCAGCAGTTTCATCCGGGACTAGCATTGCAATGTTGATTGCGCATTCTGCCATTCCCCTTGGATAATAAGAATTGCAAAAACATACATATGCAGGTACGCATGTACACAAAATATACATAGATGCATATTACAACTTTACATATATTATGTTTATATAAATCTTTTATATATGTCTTTTATATATATATGTACATACAATATCTCTAAAGGTAATATATTCCTCTCTTAAAAAGACACTTGAATTTTCTATCTTCAGCTATTTAAGAGGCATATGGAAGTTCTGATTTAAAATATCTGGAGGATAAGAGGCATCTGGAAGTTCTGATTTAAAATATCTGGAGGAATTGTGCAGTTTTTCATAATCAAATAGTCAAAGCAATCAACAATCAGAGAACATGAACCCTTATAGTCAAATTACTGTTAAATAGCAAGATAATAGCTACACGAAGACAGGTTTCAGTCATTGTTACCTGTATCTTTTTTTATCTGCCTTATAAGCTATTGTAGCATTAATCATATAATTTGCATAACTCAAGAGTGAGTTTGAAGCATCCTCAGCTGTCTTACAGTAGACCAAAGGATGGGAATTTCAAAGGCTAGGAATAGAGTTAGTGCTGGGCTTTGTAGTATTTGGCCTCTGATAACAAATTTATTTTTGCACTCCAATTAACTATCGCGCATTTAGTCCACTTTTACTAACATGTGCTTTCCCAGTCGTATTTTTCTTTAAGGTTTTTAACCTGATTGCCAACAAAAACAGGAGTTGTGTGATTACATTGTCAGCCTCTTTTTCTTCCTCTTTGATAACATTTGAATTCACTGGCTAATTGCAATCTAAATTTGATAGGTGGACAGAGCTTTCAAAAATAATTAAATTCCTACAAGCTTTGTAAAAATAAGCAGCTAAGAGAGGAGGGAGAATTTATGAGTGTCTAGATGAAGGGAATGGCAACTGTGAGTGTGTAACTAATTTGACACTGGCAAACCCACAGCCATGAGAGATATAAATGTCTCCACTGCTGGAAAACCTTCAGCAGGATTTTTTACCTTTTCATACACCAAAACAATTTCAACCTTGCAAGTAGGAAAGGAAGCTTCTTGTTTTCTTGCGCCTTGGAAAGGGAGGCTAAACTATGTAGCTGTTATGATAAGAAGAGTTTGGGAACCAGATTCTGTTCTCATAGTTGATTTTTACCTCTTCTTTTTTTTTTTTTTCTGAAAAATCAACACCTACTACTTATTATGCCCTGAGAAATTTTACATTTGGATGCTCCTGCTTAGAGAAGCTGTGAAGTAAATGAGATTGAGTAGAACAACTAATTGAACCCTTCAGAGACTGTCAGATCTGAGGCCTAATAAGCGTCTTGTAATGTCAGTGGTGGTAATTGGCCTGCAGCTGCTGAAGATGCTGAGGCTGAGTTTTAGGGGAAAAGGAAAAAAAAAGGTCAAAATGTTTTGAGCATGAATTGCTAAGTCCAGGTCATGCAATCAGGTACCTGTGCTTAGAGAATAATTGATGACAGAGAACTTGCTAAGAAATTGAAATGAAGGCTTATATGGAAACAAATAATATTAAAAAAATGTAGCTGTGTGTAGGGCAGATAGAAATAATCTTGTTTTGCAAAACTTGTCTCTAATTGCTGTATGATAATCACAGTAGCAATGAGCTACACACCAGTTTTGTTCTGATACTCTACAATCAAGGTCATCCTTATAACAGCAACTCATTTGAAGAAAAATATCCTGGAAAAATACCAAAGAACTGTGGAACAAAATGTATTGAAAATTCCTGTCTCTTGTGATAACTCTGTGATAGCTGACACCTGCAGAACTTCATGGCTCAGAGGTCATCAGGAGTAGAGCAGCCTGCAACCACCAGTGGCCATCAATTTATGCAGCACAGTGTGAAGAATTGCTCAAGACCCCATCTGAATCAGGCAGAGTCACCCTTAAAAGCCTTTCACTCTCCAAGGCAACCTCTTTCTCACATTTTTTGAGGATTCCTCTTTGATGTATATAATTTAAAGTGATGAGGTGTCCTGTAACTTTTACAATGCTCTTGTATTTTTACTTAGTTCCTAAAGGTTTTTTCCCTTCTTTTGGATTAGGAAACAGCACTTTACTTGAAAGCTAACGGATATTCAGGTTAATTAATATTCTTCATATTTTACTTAGGTAAACCACAGGAGGAGAATGCTTATAATAAATCATCTGCTTTTGCAGCACACATGAACAGGACTTGAATGCCAGCACATTTCTGGTTTAAAATCAGGCAAGCTGTGCCCTACAGCTGCAGAGATTTCTTGAGCAGGACTGTGCAGAGTACAGCCCTAATTACATCAGAGCCAGTGTTCCTGAGTGCAGGCGTGCTCCAACAGCATCTGAAGCACGTTAGCAGCTTGTGGACCACTTCTTTAAAAAGTGTCCTTGGAGAACCATTGCAATCATGGCCAGTGTACTACAGTACCTGCTTTTAGTTGGTGCTTTGAGTTGGTTTAAAGAGAGGTGAATCTATGCATGATAGACTCTTATTGTGCAGTGAATTACAGAACACTTCATCTCCAGTAAACTGATTTTCTGGTACTGTGGGTTAGTCTTCCAGGTCATGGGCTGGTGCAGATGATGAACTATCTCCTGCTTTTTATAAGATTTCCTCTTGCAATTTCATGATCAGCTGTGGGAGAGAGGTCTGGGCTGAGGATTTCTGGAGAGGGGAGCAGTCAGAGGTTTCTTCTGTATGATGTTTGGAGTGACCAGTGTTTCCCATGTCCTTAGCACCTTTTCCCCATGCATGGCCAGGCTTTTCCACCTCACTAGAGTAGGGAGGAGAAGAACACATTCTTTCTATGGCCCTCTCTATCAGTACTTCTGCACTAGGCATCTACTCTTGGTTTCTTTCTTCAAAGCCTTTGGAGGGACTGAGCCTTGCTTCAGCAAGATAAGTGTTTATTGCAGCATAGTATGGCCAGGGATGCTTTATAGTCCTTTACTGAGCAACTGGTTAAGCTTTTCACAGGTTGTCACAGCTAATCACACAAAGCTGCAAATGTCTGAAGGACCTCTCCCTGTACATGCATGTGTGACAAAGAGAAGAGGAACAAGGTGGTGGGGCTAGAGGGAAAAATACAGTAGGAGGCCAAAATCCTTAACTGGTTTTTCTTTTTGGTTCTATGTATCAAAAGCACCCAACCAAACAAATGAAAAAAACCCAAAACCCGACAAACAAACAAAACCAAACCAAATAGTGACTTATAGAAAAGGTGACATCATTACTCTGCTTTCATTGCTGGTGTGCCTCATTGTCTCTTCAACATCATTTTGAGGCCAAGGTACATTTTACAGAGCAATGCGAGGGCTGCTATGTGGGAAGCAGTCCCATACTTCATGCACTGAGGCATATTGTCCCCCAGTATGTGTTTCCATGTGTTCTTCTTTCTGTACGCTCTTTCCATATCAACAGTACCAGCATTTCAAATTCAAATTTCATATTCATTCATATTCAAAAGAGCTAATAGACATATGTCTATATAAAAGTATATATAGACATACAAATATGCAAACATATATATATATATTGTAGAATGCCTTGGTTTCATTTTGTCAGTTTAATTGATTTGGTAGGCCTGTAGTTTAATAAAGCTGGATCTTTAGCACAGCAACTAAATTTATTCCGACACAGTTGAGATTCTGTCTTCGTTACCCAGAGCACATGTCTTAAAACAAAACTGGCAAACCAGCATTCCAGCTGTTTCCTCACCGGCTCCTTCCCCTCCCTGACCTCTCCGACCTCCTCCACCGGCCGCAGCTCCCCCTTGGCTGCGGCGCCACCATCTTGGCGCCGGGGGCTGCTCTCTCGGGCTGGATCGGCTGCTTGCGACTCACGGGGCAGCTCCTCTTTGGCTCCTTGCAGCCTCACAAAGAAGGAGGCGAGGACGGGGGCTAGGACAGTGCAGAGCAGCGGGACGGCCAGGTACAAGTGCACGGCCACGTCCATCCCGTTCTGCTGCTGGAGCCTGGCAGCATTACAAATCATTGCCATAAAGTACAATGAGACAAGAACCTTAGCCCAAACCCCCAATCTGAGAAATGCTAACACAGCAAATACCGGTGATAAGTAAGGTACAGCATACTGAAACTCTGACTTCAAGATCCACAACATTAAGAGCCAATAAATCAGCACTGTGCCATCAAATCTGTCGTTATCTCAACCCTTCAAGCCCCACGTTGGGCGCCAAAACGAACTTTCATGGTTTAAGGCCTTCCACGCAGCTCGCTCACTGCCCCCCCCCCCCCCTCCTTCCTCCGCTCCCTGTGGAGTGGCGGA